>JAKCPI010018288.1:0-13760 GCA_023213315.1 Euborellia annulipes
ATTTGTAAATATTTGATTCCAGTGAGATAGAATCATCTTCAGTACAATCAACAGATGTTTTGCAAATCGTTAATTCCTCCCATCTAATATGACAAAATAGCTGAGGCATTCCATGAATGCAATTTTCATAATCAATATAATGAAAATAATTTATGAATATTGCATTCATGGAATGCTAAGGTGTTTTGTCATATTGGATGGGAGGAATTAACGATTTGCAAAGCATCTGTTGATTGTACTGAAGATGATTCTATCTCACTGGAATCGAAATATTTACAAATAAACGGATAATACGCAAAATTAATTATTTTTGGCCGGCTGTCCTTATAATAAAATTGGCCAATTTCGGTTCGAAGGTATTTCAACAAAAAAAAAGTTAAATATTGAACCCGGAGGTTAATACAAACACTTTAAAAAAAGTGTTTGAAATACAAAATACGAATGAATTTCAATTCCAGTATTAGAAATAATGCCCAACCATGAATAAAGCGGGCCCCGAAAATGTTCAAGGCAGACCGCGTGTTGGCCACCCCCTGTCTTAGATGCTAAAAGATAGAAATACTGGGAGAAGAAGAATGAAGAATGAAACACATCCATGAAAATTAATTCGTCCTAAACAAAAAAATTGTGTCCTACTATCTGAGACGAATTCTAAGGAGTAGGAAATATGCTAAATAATAAGTTAAAAAACATATATAAAGGGTTGATTTACTGTATGTATATCATTCATATAAATAAAAGCATCAGTGAGAAAGGAGAAAAGCCCTGAGGAGCTTAACCAAATGGTTCCTTCTGCCGCCGCCTTGAAGATAGGCAACCGATATGCTAAGATGTCTTTGTGGCGGCCAGGCTTTCTAGGCAAAATGTTCTTTCACGTTTAGTGAATATGGAAATGATTCTGCTTCCGTAGAAAAAAAAATATTTTCAAGATTGAACAGGGGTAAAACAGTCTGTACAATTATTTTTCGGTTTTAAATCTTTAAGTTATTTATCGGAATTATTATTGTGGAAGGGAAGGAAGAGCAGGTTCAGCCAATGATTTCCGATTCTAAAATCAAGATTTAACATCACCAATTATTATCTACTTAATACTTTTACTTTTTATATAATCGACACAAGATATAATTCAATTATCTGATTGCCTGTGGCTCAGAGAAAATACAAAAAAAGACCTTAAACAAATAAAAATAATAATCTGATTTTCAATACTCGTAAGAGTATTAACAAGCTGTAGTTTGAACGGGAGATGAATTTAATTTCGATGAAATTTATTTTTAATCAGGTATATTAGGGTAGTCCCTTATTTTTCAACTTTCTAAAAGTAGTCCCCACCCACTTTGTTTCAAAAAAACGATATGGGCAAAAATTTAGCTCAAATGAACAACTGCGAGGCGACCCTCATCGACCATGAAGTTTTGAAATTTTGTAGCTTTATTTCAAAGCGTTTGAGGGTCGTCCCATTCAAGTGAAATTTCTGTACAGTTTGTTTTTTGTTTATTGGAATAAGATTAGGTGATGGGAGCAGCAAAATGCTAACTTTCGGAAAATATCCTATAGACAAGGGCCACCCTAGGGTATATACTAAATAAATTATGAATCTCAGAAGAAAATTTTCAAAACCGGCCATATTATTTTATTGGAATAAAAGCATAAGAACAATTTATATCAATGAGTCTGCTGGGTGCAGAGGGATAGAAGGAAGAAAACTAGTAAAATATGAAGATTATGAAGATATTCCTAAATATTATATACATTATATTAATATTTTAATAACAAGCCCTTTCCGAAATTTTACTGGTCTGCAATGATAAAAGGTTGAGAAACAATATTTTTCTGTGATTAAAAAGAAAAATTGTGATTTATATGAAGAAATTGGTTAAATTTAGAAAAAGAGAGAAAAGCTTGAAGAGATTTACGAGGATCAAATAGGATATTGCTTCTCTCTTTGTCTCTTTATTATCTTATTGAGGGATTTTATTTTCTCCTCAACTTAGAAAAATCGGCAAATAATCTTGAAAGATATAAGAAAAGGGTTGTTAATTCCTATATCTAATAACATTTTCAAAAGTTATAGGATAAGCATTAGAGTAAAATAAAAATCTGGCATGATTAACGCACAGCATACAACTTTCGATTACCGTCATACCAGATTTTTTTGGGTCGATATATATTTAGTTTCCCATAACACCTTAGTTTAAAACTTGACCATTTTCAAATCATAAGTAAAAAGTAAAAAAAAAGTCAAAGAATTGAAAATTTCCATAGGCTCTGTGTATTTGGGATACCAAATGGCTTAAATAAAAATGCCTGGATCCACAATAGATATTATAAATAACCACTGTTATCGTAAAAGTCTTATATGGCCTAAGTTGGCCAAAAGACTGTGAATGAGAAAAAAGTGTTAAAAAAAGCGAGGGACCGCCGTAGGCGGGTAGGGCGCCGCGGCTAGTATCTAACTAAAGTGACAAAGTGGCGTTATTTATGAAAGTGGATTTCTTTATAATCCTTTTAAGGATATATTTAAGCGATTTTAAGAGACTTAAAATCAATTTTCCATTAAAAACCAATATATGATTATGAATCATTTTGCAATAATGACTCCGCTGATGGCCAACCCAGATCGAGCAATGGTCTAATAAATATTATATGAAAGAAATAACCTCGACTGCATCTTCATTTAATTTGTCCTCTCTCTAAGTAAATTTACTCAGCAATAAATCTATAACTGGAAGATTATTATTAGATCTCGTGCTCAGTGACTATCTCCATATTAAGATAAAATTCAATTAATCAAATATATTTTATCCATCTATATTAATCTACACCCAGAAAATGTATTAATAATTCATTCCATTATCATTTTTATATTTCTATTAACAGTTCTTTGTTTTTTAGAGAGGAGAAAGAAATCATTGATTTGATATTCACTCTTTTCTCTTTTATTTTAACACTCACGTATCTAAAATTTTCAACTAAATTGAGAATATTTGTTCTCAGGGCAATAGGATTGCATACGAACGAGATCGAACGGAGCTTTTGTTATCCCGAGGGTGTCATATGACATTTCTTCTTTGTAAAGAGATGATGAGAAAAAAAGGCATATCAATTAATAGGAAGGATTTATTCAAAGCAAAGAGAAAAAGATGGTGTTAGGAATAAAAAAAGTCAATATGATGGAACGAAACGAATCAAAAATCGTTTGTTAGAAAGAAAAAAAAAATATGAAAAATCAATTAGCGAAATTTTTTTTTTTTTTATATATTCTTAAAACTCTCTATTAGTCCGAATAAAACGTGTTTTAATTTGTGATAAAAATAAAAATTTCAACCTTCAAAAGAGCTTTTGCTAGGGCTGGACGGTAAACCGATTTCGCGGTAAAGAAAAAGCAAACTATTTTTACAGGTAAAAAATCTCCAAGTTTGGTAAAAACCTCTTTTTTATAGAATAGATTTATTGTATTCTCGCTTTAGAAAAATGATTTCTTTTCATCTTTTTATTTGATCTCATTTATAAAAAAATATAATAAAAACTTTAAAAAAAAAGCTTTTATTTAAATTGAACTAAAAAGAGGCAAATAATTGAATTTAATTAATTTAATTATTCTTGTTAAAATTGTTGAATATTGATGACTTGAAATAAAAGCGTGAGGCGCTCATTGATAGTTTAAGAAATTGTTTATTCTTAGTGCCTAGGAATCCCTTCGAAGCGCCCGCCCCACCCTTTTATTTCAAGTCATAAATATTCAACAATTTTAACAAGAACAATTAAATTATTTTTCTCTTTTTAGTTCAATTTAAATAAAAGCATTTTTTTTTTAAGTTTTTTTATTATATCTTTATTTTAAACTTTTTAGTCTTTTTAATTATATATTTAGTTCCCGACAGTACGGATCATTTGGATACAGATCAGGGGCGTATATAAGGGGGGGCCGAGGGGCCCGCCCCCCCCCCCGAAATTTCCCAAACACATATACAAATATAGGGATATACAGACATCAGCGCAACAAATTTTTCCGCAGGATGGAAAACTTTGGTTCCGCAAAGGAAAAAATGTTCCGCGAAAAATTTCGTGTGAAAAAAAATTTAGTTTAAAAAAAAAAAAAATTCCGCAGAAAAATTTTCACTTCGGCCCCCCCCCCCCGAAAAAAATTTCTATATACGCCCCTGATACAGATGTAAAATGTATAAGTATGGAAAAATATTTATATTTTGTTACCATGGCAACCATTTAGCCTATCTCTTCTATTAAGTACAAGAGTAAAGTGGTCTTCAGAAGATTTCAATGGCAAAATGAGAATTTACATTTTAAAGAGAATCTAAAAAATAGTTGATTTATGAATTTAAAAAAAAAAATCGTTGCATCGAATTTTGAGAAAATCGAAAAAACTGAAAAACCACATCAGTAAAGTACTAGTACTTTTTGGCCGATTTTAATTAAGAGCTTATTTTTTAAGCTCCAGGGGGTGTCTAATGGTAACTTAAATATAAAATGTCAACCCCCAAGCTCAATTCCTTTATGCTTGAAACCACCCACACACCGATAGACAGACCATGTCGCGAAAACCACTTTTTTGGACTCAGGGGACCTCAAAACGTATATATCCATCAAAATCTCGACATCGAATTTTTTACATGAATCCAATACTTTCTCTCTAATATATATTACATATATACAATCCTATTAAAGCCTCAGAGTTAATTAAAAGAAGCAAGGATTTTTGATCACCTTTGTGGGGAGTTTAAGCAGCTGATTTATAAAATAAATTAAATTTTAATATTAGAAAAATATTATGCTAAGAGGAAAACGAACGCATAAAAAAGGAGTTTAAGATACATACCGTTACAGTGTGTGGCGACAACCTCCAAGCGATATGTGGCCAAAGGTTCGAGTTCCGGCCCAATATTGACGATCCGACCCGCCTGGTCGTAGAGCTTAACGATATCGCGGGGTCCAGCTTCCCCCACCGCTCGGAATAGCTCTGAAACAAAAGAAAAAAAAAACAAAATTAAAGTTAAACAGTACAGCCTCTTCCAAGTCTTTTTTTGTTTAATAGGTTCGAAACTTTTCTTACAGGATGTTTCTGCAATGAGCAAATTTAATTCTGGTGTAGTTATAAATATAAGATGGGCAGAACCGTGATCTTTCTGAACCCCCAATATATATATTAATTACAACGGTTATCATCTAAAGTCTTAAATGGCCTGAGTTGCCGAAAAGTCTGTGTGAATGTTTGTGTGAGTGTGAGTGTGAATGTTTTTATGAAAAAAAAAACCGCGATCTTTTTGGATTTAAATCCAATAAGATTCAGGATTTTCGGATCTGGATCGAAATCCTTTATTTATGGAGGATCTTGTATCTGGATCGAAATCATTTTTGCTCCCTGGATTTAGGATAGGAACCTTTTCGAAGGATTAGCAATACTGGATTTTTCTGTTCCTTTTCAAAGGATTGCCTCCTTTAAAATTTTTTACTTTTTAAAATCCGGATCGGATTTTAAGATCGCAGATCTGCATTTGCGAACCGGATCCTTTTTCTAAATCGGATCGGATTAGAGGATCGGATCACCCTTTTTTTTGGATCGCCTGATCGGATCGCTTATCCTTTTGCAGAAGGATCGGATTAGTTGATCGAACTGCCCGGATCTGCGGCTCGGATGGCTAATACTTTTTAATGCATTTGCCCAACACTGGTATAATTATTTTAGTTAAAATAAACTTAAAAACATTTTTCGAGAAACGATTCTTTCATCAGGTATCCACCATTTTGAAAAATTTAAATCTTATTGTTTTGTTGATTTCTCCCAAACTAGGACTTGACATTACTGAGTTTTGGGCAAAAATTCAATCTATTATTTAGCTAAAAAAAAATGGTGGATATCTGGTGAAAGAAGAATTTCCCGCTGCTACGAACGGACAAAATTTTAGTAACCAAAGGAGTTAGTTGAAAATCGCGAGATTGTTTATTAATTCGCTCTCTAAAAGAGATCTCTTAAAAATTGGATTAACCCCGTCTGTTGCGTTGTTATTAAATAATAGAAAACTTTCTGCTTTAAGTAAAATTCAAAACGGAAACAAACGAATAAATGTTCATTTATTCATGATTAAATAGCGAATAGCGGATATTTGAGGTTTATAAAATGTTCTTCTCATAATCCAGAGCTAAATGAGATGAGAGAGAAGCAGTCAGATTGTAATTAGCGACAAAAAGTATTTTCAGAGAATCAGTACGCTAGCTTCTACTAAAAATCAAATTGTTACGTGGTATTTGATAACATCATCAAATTTATATTAAAAGCTAGCTAGCTTCTACAAAAAAACCATTGATGCTTATTACCGTTTAATAATTATTTATGAAAGAGAAAAAAGTAACGGTAGGTATTATTAAAAAAAAAGGAGTCTTTTTTTTTTTTTTTTGAAGAAAAAAAAGATTAATGAAAAGAGCGAGTGTGTGGGTGTTTGAGTGAGTTTGGAATATAATCAAACATTGAACTTTTTCCATCTTATTTTTTTTGTTTTAAAGAAAATATATAGATATTTGTTCCTATATCGGAAATGAAATGGAAGTTTGGAAAAAGAAAGAGAGGAAAAAAAAGGTTTTCGGTAACTGGCAATCAAAGATTCTCTCTAAAGAAAAAAAAAAAAAAAGAAAATATACAAGTGGTGGTTGAATATATACTCTCTCTTGTTTTCTCTTAAACATACTTTGTTTTCATTCAATTTCAATCAATCAAGGTAAGTGAGTGGAAAAAAGATGAGAGACAATTAAATTTCCTTTCTTTTATGTTCATAAAATTATACAAGTGCAACAGAGAGTCTTCAACTTAATAGATGGCTGAATTTTATTTTGTATTATGGAGACTTCTAATTTCTCTCCGCTTCTTATAATAAATTCATTATCTAAGTTTTAATAAAATGGATGTTAGCCGAACATAAAGAGAAATCTAAGGCGTAGTAGCAAGACGCAAATGTGTTATTAATAGGAACCGACCGAATATTCGGTTTCGGCCAAAAAGTAGCCCAAACTTTCGGCCGGCCGAAACCTGAGCCTGAAAAGATGGGATTAGACTCGCATGCAAAAAAAAAAGGTCAAATGATTTGCAAAAGCGGAAAAGGTGCGAAAAAAAATTTAGTCTCCCTAAATAAGAAAAAGGTAAAATGATTTTCACGGGAGGGGAAAAAATGTGAAATGTAAAATGATATGATTTTTTTAATAGGAAATACAAGTTTCGGTTTCGGCCGAAACTAAGATTGAGGCCAAAATTCGGTTTCGGTTGAAAATCGTGTTTCGGTCGGACCCTAGTTATTAAATAAAAATCACGTTTTCGATTATTATTAATTTCCTGAGAAATTTAACAATGTGTGGTAGAATTAGTACAATGAATCAAAAACGACATTAAGGGCCGGTCGCTTCAGTTCTAACTAACTAGCTATCCCTAAGGTGACCATGACATTCAAGTCTTTTCTTTCTAATTAAAGCTAACCATATGCTTAAATAAGAGCACAATTCGAAGTTAGCTAGCTAAGAACCAAACAAAGTTCAGTATAAGGTTTAACTAAATGGTGAAATTAGAAACAAGCCGTTGTGATTATAATGGAGAGAAGGAGATATCAGCCAAATTGGAATGCTCTAGGTTCAATAAAACTCCCAGAATAAGACGTTTCGGTCTGAATTTATTAGTAATTAACTAGCTAGTCGACTATGACATTCGAGTCTTTCCAGTTCTATTTAAGCTAACCATATGATTAAATAAGGGCACAAGTCGTAGTTAGCTAGCTAAGAACCAAACAAAGTTCGGTATAAGGTTTAACCTTAGGTTTCAGTTATTGAAAATTATGCACATAATGCAAAGCGCACATGTGATTGAACCAGGATTTGACAATAATAAAATTTATTTGCTTCATACAAAATTCTATCGTTCCTGTGATCAAAATCAGAGATTCATATGAAGCAAATAAATTGTATTATTGTATCATTGACAAATCCTGGGTCGCTTTGCATTATGTGTATAATTTCCAATAACTGAAGATGGTCAAATAAATTCAGGTGGAAACGTCTTATTCTGTGAGTTTTATTGAGCATTCCAATTTGGCTGATATCTCCATCTCTCCATTATAATCAAATCTTAACTTCAAGCAACTAATAATTTGTTAACAAAAATTTAAAAATTTAATTTTTTTTTTTAATTTTTAATATTTTAATTTTTTATAATTGATTATTAAGTTACTAATTTCACAACACTTTGCTTATACCTCAGATAGCTAATTATATGTGAAAAAATTCATTTTTTTAACTTGAAGGTTAAGTGTGTTCTTGTTTAGTATATCGATGATTTGCTATCAGTCGGATAGGTTTAATAGTTGACTAGAAGTTAAACAACCGGCCTTCAAAGTCTTTAAAGAAGAGGTGTAATTTTTTTATTGCTATAACTCAACATTTGAAGTTTTGGTCCAGATTAGACCTTCCCAAAAGAAAAAAAGTAAATAAAATCTATCGATACCAGATGAATAAACTAAAGATTTCTTAAAGAAATATAATTTAAATATTTAATAAAAAAAAGTTTTTCCATTTCCCTTTTTTAGTTGAAATTTCATTCCAAAGATTTATTGCACTTGTGTTTCAATAGAGAAAGAGAAGTAAAAGGGAGAAATGAAGGGTTACAAGTTTAATGGGAAATTGAACAGCTGGATCATATGCTAATGTTCAAGAGTTTATTCGCTAAATAAATTATTTAACTTTTCTCTTTTGAATGATTAAGAAAATTAATTTCCATCTGAGGGTGGACCCAATAGCAAATGGAGCAGGTGTTTCAATCGAACAAATAAAAAAAAAAAAAAAATAATAAATAAAATAATTAATTTAAAATAATCAACATTTTGTTTTATTTTTTCCCGTTTAGCTGAAGGCCATTGGGCTACTTTTTTTTATAATTTTAATTCCATTAAAATAATGTAATCCACCCACAGCTCTAGGGGATTTAGTACGGAAATAAAATAATATTAAATTTAAAATTTAATATTACTTCATTCTTCAACATCCTTTTTTTTTTTTAACTCCTTTCATTTTTATTTATATCACATTTTCATTCAAAGTTAAACAAAGAATTTGATTAAGATTATTTAAATATTAATTCGAAAAAGGGATGGAGCGTGGCTTTTATTAATTTACCAAAACTTTATATTTGATTATGGAAGAGAAAAATATGCGGCAACGGTCTGAGCGAAGCTCGTTTTTTTTTATTTGGATAAGGGAGCCAATAAGAAGGCTTTTATACGAAGAATCTGGGAAAAATATTAAAAACTTGTAATCTAAGGGGGGAGAAATTATGATTTCGCGGGCTTTAATTTCGAATTGAATTTGTTACCAATCAATTTAAACTAAATAGGAAATGGGGTCTAAATCGGGGGGGCCATAGATGCCCACAAAGTCCTTAAATAAAAAAAATTTTAAAATAAAAAAAAAACCGCCCCCCGACAAAAATGCATTAATCCGCCACTGGGTAAAAACTACGGTTTTAACTAGGTATTTGTTTATTAATAAATATAGAGAAAGATTGAGCAAGAAAAAGTTTTGTATTGAGGGATTTAAATGAGGCTATAAATGAGATGAAATGATAAATAATGAATTTGAATATTCGGTAATTTTTATAGCCAAAAATCTGGCGGGATTGCTTGCATAGTGCTTTTATTTGGATGAGGGAGCCAACTTTATCTTAACTTCAGGTAATTGAAAGTTGTGTTCTGTGCTTGTCACGCGAGATTTTTTGTGTCGTTATAGTATATTTAGTTTTCGGCAACCCGCCCCATATATAAGAATTCAAGATGTAAAATCTATGCAGCCACCAAGATGGTTGCTATTAAGCAATGCCAGAGTACGGCTGAATTTCGGTTGGGTTGCACCGAGAAATAAACGTGTGGAACGTTCCCCCGGTGGCCATCCGGTATTAATTATATTAATATTAAATATTAACTAGGTAGAGCCTTGTTTGAGAAAGATGGAATTTTTCAACCAATGCACAGTGGTCTAGATTGAAAAAAAGTTGGCCAAAAATAGAAAAAAGTTTTAGATTTGATTGAAAATTGGTATATAAGCGTTTTCGATGTCGCAGATTACAAATTTTATAATATTTATATAATTTAATAAATTGCAGTGGCGGATCATATATGGCGGATCACTCGTCAAAAATTGTTTGAGATGTCCAATCTTAAGCACAAACATATCTCGCCAACTTGCTATCTTAATATTAAATATATTATGCTAAAGACCTCTGTAGCGGTAAAGAGAAATTTAAATTATGTAAAATTTTGAACAAAAAATATTTATTTTTCTTAATCGTACCATGACATTTATATACTTGTATAGGGAAGTTTTTTTTAACACACTTTTTTTCTCATACACACACTCACACACATACACACAGTCTTTTTGGCAACTCAGGCCATTTAAGACTATTTTTAATGATATTGTTATATAATTATATATATAGTATTTGGGGTCCAAGCATATTTATTTAAGGCATTTTGTACCCAAACGGTTTAAATAAAAACATCAGACTGCCTAGGATCAGAGCCCTCAACTTTTGGTATAGAAGGCCAACACGTTAGCAACTACACCAAGGCCCGAGCGCATAGAAAATTTTAAGAAAATCAGAAAGGATCTGAACAAGTACATCAGTAAAGTACTAGTACTTTTGGGCCGAGTTTGTTCAAATGTCTTGTGTCGCCTCCCAGAGGAATATCTATCATAAATATAGTGATATTTTGTTTACAGTCAAACAGATTGAGGGGAATTGAGGGATCCACTTTTTTAGTCTCATGGGAGGTGTATTTCCATCAAAATCTTGACATTGAATTTTCTATTAAGATAGTTCTAATACATAGAAACTATTTTAGATTCAGGTAATATTGATTTTGAAAAACTCCAGACTTTCCTATACTTATATCAAATGATATAAGAATTGTTTTTAAATCTTGTAAAACAATTCAATAAATTAACTTTAATTAAGTGTGCGGTGTTTCCTATTTCGTTATTTATTTGAAGAGTTAGAATCGTTGTTTCATTCTCTCTCTCTCTAATGAATGCGAGTGATTGAAAGCAAAACGTGGTTGTTGGTTGCCTGTTTACTTGGCCAGTGAGACGTTCTACTTGTTCTAAAAGGAAATGATTCGTCTGTTTTCGATTTGCGAGCAAAAGGGCGAGAGACAGGAGAGAAGACGAAGGAAGGGTTTGAGTTCTAAAATTCGATTTTATTCACTTCACACAATTAGATCCTCTCTCGAGAGTGGCTTAGTAATGTCATCGTTCAAACAAAAAAAGGACAAAACAATCCTTAAAAAGGATAAATAAAAGTTTTATCTTATTTAAGGCCGGTTACTTCACTTCTAATTAACTAGCTCTCCCTCGGATAAGCTAATTGACTATGGCTTTCTAGTCTTTTCACTTCTAGTTAAGTTAATCATATGATTAAATAACAGTCCAGATCGTAAAAAGACCCAAAGTTCGGTATAAGGTTTAGGGGTGAAATTAGAAACACAAGCCCTGTTTATTTATTTTTACTTTCTCTTACCTCTATATATCTTAATATATGGAGGATTCAGAATACAAGTGAACCAAGTCCACTTTATTTACTTTTGAGCTACAGAGGTTTAAAGTTAAAGCTTCATAACAAAATTAGCTGTTAATATTTTTTAAAAGTCAAGCCAAGCCGATTTTCAGAACTAGGACTGGTTCATTATTACACAGAAATTGTACAGTGAGGGGACAATATTAAGTCCCACCCATGGGGGGATTTGTGATTAACTTGTGATTATTTCATTGTTTAAAAAAAAAAATATTGTATATTTTTTAATGAAAACCTTCATGGTTCAAACCTAGAAAATTTCCAATAAAGATTTTCATTTTCTTTTATAATAACAATGAAATAATCACAAGTAGAAAACCCATGGGTAGGACTTAATATTCAAAAGGATGTGGCGTGCCAAGTAATATGAATGGTAACGGGTGAAGGCTAGGCTCTTGGCAATGAGAAAAATAACTTTTTAGAGTGTTTTCTCCGAGTATTTCGAAGGCATTTAATAGCACTTCTTCATCAGCGGACTGCTTGAGGAACCAGAGGCGGTTATGGTGTCGGATGATTTTATTGTATTCCTTGTTGAGTTTTCGTGAAAAAGCCTGCTCATCTCTTCCATTTGCCCTCGTCGAGTTCATAGCTTGCAAGTAGATATACAAAAGGATGTGGCGTGCCAAGTAATATGAATGGTAACAGGTGAAGGCTAGGCTCTTGGCAATGAGAAAAATAACTTTTAGAGTGTTTTCTCCGAATATTTCGAAGGCATTTAATAGCACTTCTTCATCAGCGGACTGCTTGAGGAACCAGAGGCGGTTATGGTGTCGGATGATTTTATTGTATTCCTTGTTGAGTTTTCGTGAAAAAGCCTGCTCATCTCTTCCATTTGCCCTCGTCGAGTTCATAGCTTGCAAGTAGATATACAAAAGGATGTGGCGTGCCAAGTAATATGAATGGTAACAGGTGAAGGCTAGGCTCTTGGCAATGAGAAAAATAACTTTTTAGAGTGTTTTCTCCGAATATTTCGAAGGCATTTAATAGCACTTCTTCATCAGCGGACTGCTTGAGGAACCAGAGGCGGTTATGGTGTCGGATGATTTTATTGTATTCCTTGTTGAGTTTTCGTGAAAAAGCCTGCTCATCTCTTCCATTTGCCCTCGTCGGAGTTCATAGCTTGCAAGTAGATATACAAAAGGATGTGGCGTGCCAAGTAATATGAATGGTAACAGGTGAAGAGCTAGGCTCTTGGCAATGAGAAAAATAAGTCAGCAGTCCGCTGATGAAGAAGTGCTATTAAATGCCTTCGAAATATTCGGAGAAAACACTCTAAAAAGTTATTTTTCTCATTGCCAAGAGCCTAGCCTTCACCTGTTACCAGGACTTAATATTGTCCCTCACTGTACATAGTTAGTGCTATTGCGTTGCTAACTCTAAAATGACAAAAAGTGGACTTGGTTCCTTTGTATTCTGAACCCTCCATATATAGAGAAAATATTGGTTTCATATCAAAAATTCGATGTCGAGATTTTGATGGATATAGACGTTTTGAGGTCCCCTGAGTCAAAAAAAAAGTCGTTTTCGTGACATGGTCTATCTGTGGTGTTGTGTTCAATTTTAAACATGAAGGAATTGAGCTAGTGAGGTTGAAATTTTATACTTAAGAAGTAAACGAAACGAAGTATACTGGGTCAACAGTATTAAGGTTTTAGATTTTCAGTATTAGAAAGTACACGCGCCTGGTGGGTCCCTGTGACAAATTATCTTAAAGCATACAAAAGTTCGATTGTGTCTTATGTATATAGATGCTATTTTTTCTCTCAGTGACTTGCTTCATACGATTTTGTCCCTTCCATATATAGAATGGCTTCTCAAGCATTTTATGAGTTTATTAAACGCTCCACAATCATATAATTTGAAGCACTGAGGATGGTTTTGCGTTAGGCTTACCGAAATATCTGCGAATAAATTATTTTAACGTGGAAAGCATTCGCTGGTTTTTCTTTCTCCAAAACCTTTTATACTTAAGTTTTGTACCCTCC
Source organism: Euborellia annulipes (assembly GCA_023213315.1). Taxonomy (NCBI): domain Eukaryota; kingdom Metazoa; phylum Arthropoda; class Insecta; order Dermaptera; family Anisolabididae; genus Euborellia; species Euborellia annulipes. The sequence goes on from JAKCPI010018288.1 coordinate 13,603, forward strand.
TGGACCGTGAAAATAAGCTTTTAAACAAAATCTGCCAAAGAGTACTAACTAATAAATACTTTACTGATGTACTTTTTCAGTTTTTTTTTTTATTTTCTCAAAATTCGCTCCAACAATTTAGGAGAAAGTAAAAAAGGGCGCGCCCTTCACACTTTCCT
>JAKCPI010018289.1:0-22804 GCA_023213315.1 Euborellia annulipes
AAAAGCGGAGATCCTGGGTTCGATTCCCGGGGGCCATGGGATGTTTTGCCTCACCAATAAAAAACACAGTCTCGTTAAATAGGGTATAATTATGTTGAATATACGGTTAGAAAGAGAATGATTATTCTCCTAAGGAGATTTCACCATTTATTTTTTTCCTATCATTTCATTTTACCGAGCGGCGGTAAATACTATATAATTTGAAAGTTTAAACCACTGTATACTTCGAACAGACAGATCAGATCAGACTAAATATATGTGGTGTCAATTTGTGCAGAAAGAAAAACACAAATAGAATAAATAAAAAAATCTCGATTAATTAACTCTAAACTCAATTTTTTTTATCGAAAAACCTCATTTTTTAAGCAAAAATCGCCCTTAATGGATAAGAAGTTTGGCACACTTGTCCTATATTGTTATTATGAAAATGTATGAGCAGGTTTGTTAATGGGAACAAAGTAAAAAAACAAAACAAAAAACAATACTTTCTCTCTATATATATTTCAAATACATGTAAGAGAAAGTAAAAATAATTTGAAGTCAAGCAAAAGACGTTGTCACGTTAAAAAGCCACCGACTATGTGGAAGACACAGCCAACACCAATTTTTTATCGTAAATCCCAACCCCTGGGTACAGAGGCAAACATTTAAACAGTAACGTTACATTGGTTGTCTGAGTCCGGGGCGGAGGGAACATATTTTTAAATTTTGAACAGCCCTTTCTAAACAATAACAGGTGATCCAAGGAGATAGATTATATTATATAGATTTGATATAAAATAAAAAAAAAAATAAAAAAATTTATGCAACTCTTATGAATTAATTAACGCATAATATTAATTATTAGTTAAAATACTCACCTCAGTAATAACTGTTTGTTTGAAAGGATCCTCAAAGATCCATCGCGTACATGGCACAATTTGTTCATTATTATGATCGTATTCCACACATGGATCTGGTAACTTTTGTGCAAAACGTATGGGTTTTTGTGAATGGCTAGCACATTTAAAATCGATATTGGCTTCTAATAAGATAATTTCCAGTTGAAAATAAGCTATTGGAATTTTCAACAATGACATTAAAGTGCAAATTTTGGTTTGCCATGCTCCCCAAGATCCTAGAGTTGCTGTGATTAAATCTCCACAACCTAAAATAGAATATATTTTTTTAATAATACCTCATATTTACATTCTTTTTTTTAATAATACCTCTTATTTACATTCTATCAATATCAACTTGTTTAGAAAGGATCACTTGGAATCTGCGGCCTTCTATGATCTTTCGCGAAGCTTATTCATAGTTCTAATCTCTCGGACATAGTGTGGGGGAATTCATTTAATTAATAAACTCATTTACAATATTTAAATTTGTAGCCTATTTTTTTCAAAGGATATTACAAAATGATGAATGAATAAAAATTAAAAAAAATACTTTACTTATATAATAATATACAATTCTAAGAGAAAGTAAAAGATTTTTTCATAATAAAATTTATATTATTAGCTGCAGGGCCATTAAAGCCCCTTGACCTGGCCTTAAATTGGGGCTGGAGCTTTGATCGAAGGTCAGGTTTAAAAAATGTTAAATATATGATTCAGCAGAGTTCGGATAAAATTTCAAAACGCTGATTACCCATTTTCAGAAGCCTTGATGAGTAGACACACCAATTCAAAATTATCAAAATCTAGAGGTCCACTCGTCACTTATATCCTTGTAATGAATTGGAAATATTTCCAAGACAATCCCTATACTAACAAATATATTTTTATAAAAATGTTTGTTCATTTCAAAATAAATGCAATTTATTTCGAAGTTGTTAATAAAAGAAAAATTCAAATAAATAATTATTTTTAAAATTTATGTACTGTTCGTATGATCGATGGTTATGACGTCAGCATAACTTTGCTTCTTAATTATAAATTTGAAATAAATTATTTTTTTCTGTAATAAGCTTGTTGATTCCAAAAGGCGCTTCTATTTTCATCAATTTATTTAAATGTGTCATTACTTATCTTCAGGGACATCTATCTAGTTTATGATTGAGTTGGGAGACAATCAGGACACAACCTTCTGTTACGCATTTTTAGTTCCCTACACTTTTATCAAAAGATTAATTGGTTGTTAGATACTTAAAGATGCGGCATTCTCAATCAATATTTACCCGGTAGATTAGAGAAGAAAATCAATTGCGGAGTGTTCGTCTGTCACTTTGTCTCCCTCTCTCTGACCAACTTCCTCCTGAAATTTTGGATGTTATAGTATAGGAAAATTACTCGGCAGGGGGCTCAAAATTTTTTGAAAATCCGGAATTTTCCCATTTAGACCAGGCGCTGGAGGTAGTTGAGTATGCAAAATGTGAGGACCGAATTCTTTCAATGAATTTGGGCTAAGAATAGCTCACAGAATAAGAATCCGGATCTTGCCGGGCCAATTTTTGGTCCAATTTTTTTTTTTACCCCCACTCCTCTTATTTGTATAGGGAAATCAATGGAATACGTGCTATGATAATGTGAAGACTTGCAATTATAGTCAAATTCTTATACTTAAAACCTCAAACAATGAAAAAACTTTCTTGTCAGCGACTGAGGTAGGTGATCCTCTATAGTCCCCTGAGAAGTACTATCTTGCCGCCAGCTTCGGTGGTCCCCTCTAACCCCTTCACCTCCTATCTCTCCCTTTATTATAAATTTAAATGTACTGCCTTAGAACCACGCCAAATTGTGGGGACCGGCAATTTTTAATAATTTTTAAAATATTTGTTAATCATCTCTCTTGTCCATAAATTTAAACAATAAAAAAAAAAAAATAAATAAATGCAAATTACGTATTTACTCCAAATCGCAAAACATATATTGAGTTCTATTCATGTATAAATAGTAAAATATGTAAAATAGTTGATAAAAAAAGCTGGTCTGACATAAAAAAAATCTGGTGTGACTGGCGCACAGCACACAACTTTCTCTTACCTTCGGTAATCGAAAGTTGTGTTCTGTGCTTGTCACACCAGATTTTTTGTGTCGACATATATTTAGTTCCCGACAGTACGGAACATTTGAATTCAGATGTAAAATTTATAAGTATGGGAAAATATTTATATTTTGTTACCATGGCAACCATTTCTCCTACCTTTCCTATGAAGTTCAAGAGTAAAGTGGTCTTCAAAAAATTTCAATCGGCAAAATGAGAATATAGTCTACATCTAAAAAATAATTGATTTATGTATTTTAATCAAAATCGTTGTAGCAAATTTTGAGAAAAACGAAAAAAAATAAAAATAAAAAACTGAAAAACACATCGGTAAAGTACTATTACTTTTTGGCTGATTTTGATTAAAATCTTATTTTCACGGCCTCAGGCGGGTGCCTAACTTAAATATAAAATTTTAACGTCCTAGCTCAATTCCTTCATGCTTAAAGCACACACGACCACCCACAGACAGACCATGTCGCGAAAACCATTCAGGGGGCAGTGGCGGCTCGCTAGGGTAGGCAAGGTAGGCGACGCCTACCTTATAAATGGACCCTGTTATTCAATGGTGTGTCAAAGACCAAACATCGAGTTTTGAGAAAATCAACAATAAAGTTTTTTGTTTTCATTGGATTGAGCCTATATATAATTTTTCTTGTCAATTGTGCAAGTAACATTAAATATAAATTTTTTTAGGACATATTTCATAAAAAATACTATTAATTAAAGCATTTGAAACAATATTCCGTGCTTAACTCAACTTTGAATTTTTTGGTCTTTGACACACCATTTAACAGGGTCCAAATATACAGATGAAAAATATTTATCAATTTTATTATATTTATTAAGTTTAAAAATATTTAGTTTCATAAAATAATTACTATATTTATTAATTAATATATATGATTTTGCAAAAAAAAAAAAATTTGAAACACTTCAGAACCTCGTATTTATAAAGTAAAGGCGATATTTTTCTTTGCCTATTTACTGCCTGCACTCCACACTCCGCTGCCCACATTTCTAGACAGTCGCGCATGCGCACAGCAGTGATAGCCAGGGCTATAAGTCGAACGGTTAGGCGATGAACTAAGTAGCCTATGCCAAGCCGATGACATGTGTTACCGTAGAGCGCAATTTCTCATGAAGATTTATTAGTTCAAATTTCGAAACAAGATAACTTCACAGATCAAATTATTGAATTATTTTCTAAATTAAAAGATAGGCGAATAGATTTAATTTACAAAAATAAATAAATACGCCTTTTTTCTTTCTTTTTTTCTATTTTTCGTAACTAAATATATATATATATATATATTTGTCGCCTACCCAGTTGTCTCGGTCACGAGCCGCCACTGTCAGGGGGCCTCAAAACGTGTATATCCATCAAAATCTCGACATCGAATTTTTGACATGAATTCAAAACTTTTTCTCTATATACAAATATATATTACATATACATAAGTAAGAGAAAGTAAAAAGGACTGAAATGTACCATAGATATTTTTTAATTTCGTCAAAAAATTATTTCCCAATCTCAAACCTTTTTTAAAAATCTTTATGAATTCATCTCAAAATCTCCAAAATAATTTTTTGGAAAGTCAACAAGCATTAATTTTCATATTCATTTTGAATTCTGTTATATCTTCAAAATATTAATTACGATTATAATTATTATAAATAATCTTTATAAAAAGAACTTTATTTTGAATAAACATTGCTAAACATTGGAGAAATTCAATAGATTAATGTTCTCGAAGTGGCTAGACTTCCGTATTAAGAGTCAGTAACCTTATGTAAAAGATCCATACGTCAGGGATTGAGCTGGATGTCCGATAGAAAATGAAAGCGCTTTGCATAAATAAATGGAGGTTTTTTATAATAGATGAATGATTATTTTTTAAGAAGTTGAGTTGAGAAATTATTTGTCTTTAAGAACAAGTTAAGGAAAATAACATTTTTGGGAATATACATAAATAAATTAATAAATTCGTTACTAAAAATAGGGGAAAAAATTTAGTAATTAACAACGAAACCCCATTTCTTTATAATAGTCTACTAATTATAACAGGAAGAAGGGTATTTGGAATGGTGGTCCCCCACAAAGCCCCCAAATGGAGAAAAATATAAATAATTTATGGTCCCTAAAGAAAGGGAAGAATAATAAAATAAAATTTGAAAAGGAAATATACGCAAGGGAGTGAATAAAAATTTTATTTACAACATTAGACAAAACTACTTCCCCCGTTTTACTTTCTCTTACCTCTATATATGTTATTATAGTATTGGTTTCATGTCAAAAATTCAATGTCGATATTTTGATGGATATACACGTTTTGATGTCCCCTGAATCCAAAAAAGTAAAAAGTAGTTTTTGGAACGTTGGTCTGTCTCTGTGTGTGTGTGTGTGTGAACAAAATATCTCAAGAAAAAAAAAGACCAATGAGGTTGACATTTTATATTTAAGTTAGGTACCCCCCTGGCACGTGACATGAAGCTTTTGAACAAAATCAGTCAAAGAGTACTAGTTGATGTACTTTTTTTCAGTTTTTTTTTTTTTTTTTTTTTTTTTTTAATTAAAATTCAAAAATCAATTATTTTTTAGATTCTCTTTAAAATGTATATTCTCATTTTGCCCTGAAAATTCTTTGAAGCACACTTTACTCTTGTGCTTCATAGGAAAGATAGGAGAAATGGTTGCCATGGTAACAAAATATAAATATTTTCCCATCTTTATAAATTTACAGTATTAATTTTGCTTTTGTTTTGTTTTGTTATTGTATTAATTTTGTTTTTGTTTTGTATTTTCTGTTTTATATTGTATTAATTTTGTATGGTTTATGTTAATTTTTATGTATCTATTTTGTAAACATTTTGGCCCAATGGCGCGTGGCTAAACGGGCGAAATAAAAAAAAAAAAAAAAAAATTTTACATCTTGAATTCTAATATATCGGCAGAAACTAAAAACATGTCGACACAAAAAATCTGGTGGGACAAGCACAGAACACAACTTTCTCTTAGCAATGATAGGAGAAAGTGTGTGCTGTGCGACCAGCCACCAGATTTTTATCAAACACTATACTGAAAATAAATAAATGCTAACTTCTAAATGGCCAATTATAAATAAATAAAAATAATATCTTGATTTTTATCTAATTAATATATTATATAAAATGATTATTTCATGAATAGATATTAATTTCGAAATTGATTACGAGACTATGGTAACTTATCTGTTCGAAAATTTGGAAGTAATAAAATTTATTATTAACATAAGAAGCCGACGAGAGCGTGGAACAAGAAAGCTGTCATAAAGAACACTCCCTTCACGGCTACTGCCAAATTTGCGAGACCTAGGATAAAGGTAGTCAGCCACAAAAGCCGGAAATCCTGGTTCGAGTCGAGGGGGAGCAATTTAGTAAATCAAATCACAAACACATCTCGTGAATTGTCTTTATCTTAAACGAAATATTGACTGACTAATTCACACTCATTTTTTTTTTTTAAGTCTTTCCCATATCTTAGTCCATATAGATTTTTTTTTTTTTTTTTAAACATTCACACTTTTTTCTCATTCACACTCACATTCACACAGTCTTTTCGGCAACTCAGGCCATTTAAGACTTTAGACGATAACCGTTGTGATTAATATATAAATTGTGGGTTGAGGCATTTCTATTTAAGCCATCTGGTATCCAAATGGCTTAAATAAAATCATCGGACTGCCTTGGTCCGAACCCGCGACGTTTGGTATAGGAGGTAGGCACGCTACATACTACGCCACACCCGGGGGCATATAGATTTTAACGATACACCTTATATTAAATATATTAGGTGGTCTAGGCACATTTATTTATACCATTTGGTATACAAATGATTTAAATTAGGGTCCGACCGGAACAAGATTTCCAGCCGAAACCGAATATTCGGCCTCAATCTTAGTTTCGGCCGAAACCGTAACCGAAACAGAAACTTGTATTTTCTATAAAAAAATTCATATCATTTTAACTTTTTTTTTTTTTTGAAATTTTTTCCGCCCTGGGGAAAATTTTTTTCCCCTCCCGTGAAAATCATTTTACCTTTTTTTTTAGGGAGACAAAATTTTTTTCTCCCTCAAGTGCAAATCATTTGACTTTTTTTTTTTGCATGCGAGTCTCATCCCATCTTTTTCAGCCTCAGGTTTCGGCTACTTTTTGGCCGAAACCGAAACTACGGTCGAAACCAGGATTTTTGGCCGAAACCGAATATTCGGTCGGTTCCTAATTTAAATATATATTCATCGGACTGGCTGGGATCTGATCCAGCGCCTTTAACACATTAAATGCCCCCGGGTCTGGCGTAGTTGTAGCGTGCCTACCTCCTATACCAAACGTCGCGGGGTTCGGACCCAGGCAGTCCGATGATTTTATTTAAGCCATTTGGATACCAGATGGCTTAAATAGAAATGCCTCAACCCACAATACATTTATTAATTACACAACGGTTATCGTCTAAAGTCTTAAATGGCCAGAGTTGCCGAAAAGACTGTGTGAATGTGTGTGTGAGTGTGAGTGTGAATGAGAAAAAGTGTGAATGTTTAAAAAAAAAAAAAAAAAACACATTAAATATTGACATTGTCAACACTTTTTTTTTCTCTCGGCCACAGGGGGAAGGGGGGTGTTGTTATTTAGGAAAAAAATTCAAACAAATCTCTACCTAGTTTTCTTAATATACTAGATTATTTATTTTTGAAGAGGAAGATGGGTCACATAAAAGGGTTCAATTCTGAATATACTGATACCAAATAGAATTTTAGTATTTAAGCTCCTTATAATAAGTCCCATTTCCAATTTGCCTTTACGTATGGAGCTTAGTCGTATTATCACAAATTAAGCCTCTCGGGTAAATCAAAAGGACCAGCTCTATCTTCTATGATCATTTCAAGAATAACAAAATTTGTTTGATATAATTAAATATTTTTAAATTTTTAAATATTTTTAGTTAATTAGTGCTTTGTAATAATGTTCAAGCATAGAATACAACAAATCCTAATCAACCACTGACGTAGATATTGGCCTTGGTGCTCTAGGTAAATTATTTGATTGAAGCCCCCTCCCAACCCTCCTTTAGGTAATGCGGTGTAATTTTATTAATTATTAATTATATTATGACGATCTGAATATTCTTCAGACCTTTTTATTTTATGATTTCCTCTAAGAATATTTTTGGCTCCTGGTCTCTGCCTGCCATTAACACAATAATAAATACATATGGAATGAATTAAACAACGCTGATTGTTCGGGGTCACCCATCCGATGCTTACCTGTAACGATCGTGAATCGAATATTGACTGGCTAACATAGTCTTTGAGCGTTGTTTGAAAAAATTACATCAGTAAAGTACTAGTACTCTTTGGCTAATTTGTTCAAAAGCTTTGTGTCACGTCCCAGTGGGGTGCCTAACTTAAATATAAAATTTCAACCCCTAGCTCTTTTCATTCTTGAGATATTTTGAGATGTTTTGTTCAGACATACCATGTGGCGAAAACCACTTTTTTGGATTCAGGGGACCTCAAAACGTGTGCATCCATCAAAATCTCGACATCGAATTTTTGACATGAATCCAATACTTTATTTCTCTATATATTAACATATATAGAGGTAAGAGAAAGTACAAATTTGTTGGAAATTGCAACGATGATTCGTTTCCCTAAAGAATAGTCTCCTGGCTAGTTAAACTTCAGTGATGTCTTCTAATTAAAATTCAAGTAGGGGAAGGTCGATAACACATGATACCCCCTTCCCTTACACAAAGTAAAATTTGCAAAAATCAACTCAACATTAAAAAATTTTGTTTCTGTTTGTCCCCCCCCCGCCAAAAAAAATAAAATGAAATTTTTTCTGTCTCTTGAGCATCTTAGGCTTTAAACGATACTTAAATAATTATTTCTTAATGGCTGGATTATTATAATTTTAAACGAAACTTTTAGTTTAGTCCAGTAATTTTACAATTGATAAATCTACTAGTTTGAGTTTTTCAATTATTATAATATGAGCATTAGGGTGTTCTACCTGATGAGAGAAACAAATTATTTTATTTTTTTTTTTTCAATTTTTTAGCACAATTTTTAGGAATCGCTACCAGGCTTTAAAGTTATAAAAAAATATTATAAAATTACAATTTTTCAAAATTTTTTTATTTGTAAGGCATTCTTTGTGTCGAAATATAGTTATTTTTAACTAAATTTAGTTGTTTGCGGTTGTTCAGTCTAAAAATGAGATTAAATACTAATCATATCTAGAATTATCTTTATATTTTTTTAAATTATTTAATGCTTTTATTTAACTTACTCTTTCAAGGTTATCAACTTTGGTTCCTTGCTTAAAAGACTTCCCAATGAGCTATGTGGAATATGATATTAAAGGGTCATTTTTGATGACTTTGTGCCTTTTTATCAAAATAGGCAAATTAATGTGGGACTTTATTTGAAATCTCACATGAATTAATCTATTTTCAAAAGACTTTCCGAGCTAGCGGTGTCAAATTTGATATTTAAGGGTGATTTTTGGTGACATTTAATAATTTTTAATTGGATCAAAATTGGCCAAACTAATTTGGTAGTTTATTTAAAGCCTCACGCTTTCTCCTTTTCTTTTTTTAATACTGTATCTGACTAAAAAGTTTAAAATACATTAATTAATTTATTTAATTTTTTACCGAAGAAAGCAAATTTGGTTAAAAGTTATTTAAGAAATAGTAAAATTTGTTGGCTGCGACTAATGTTAGCACAAAATAACAAAATAAGCCACTTAGGCTGAGGTGTATCTGGGGTGGCAACACTGACAGGCCCTGAGAGAAAAAAAAAAAGTTATTTAAGAAATAGTAAAATCAAAATTTTACACCAAAATAGCGGTATGGAACTTTTGAAAAATAGCTTCTTAAGCCACTCCTACGTAATAAACGTAATCTAAATGCGAAATTAGAGCTTTCTAGCTTATACTTTCTCTTACTTATATAGGTATATGTAAAAAAAATTCGATGTCGAGATTTTGATGGATCTTCACGTTTTGAGTTCCCCTGAATCCAAAAAAGTGGTTTTCGCGACATGGTCTCTCTGTGGGTGGGTGTGTGTTAAATTTTAAGCATGAACGATTTGAAGTAGGAGGTTGAAATTTTATATTTAAGTTTTATAACCTCCTGGACCGTGAAAATAAGCTTTTAATCAAAATCGACCAAAGAGTACTAATACTTTACTGATGTACTTTTTCAGTTTTTTTTTTTATTTTCTCAAAATTCGCTCCAACGATTTTTATAATATGTGAACCAGGTTTATACAAAAAGTCTTGCCATAAAAAAGGATATAACGCTGGATTGGCCAAATTTCAATGGCAAAATGAGAATATACATTTTAAAGAGCATCTAAAAAATAATTGATTTTTGAATTTAAAAAAAATCAATTATTTTTTAGATGCTCTTTATAATGTATATTCTCATTTTGCCGTTGAAATCTTCTGAAGACCACTTTACTACTGTACTTCATTGGAAAGATAGGAAAAATGGTTGCCATGGTAACAAAATTTAAATATTTTCCCATACTTATAAATTTTACATCTGAATTCAAATGTTCCGTACTGTCGGAAACCATTTTTGTGCTCCAGTCACACCAGATTTTTGTAGTTTGGGGTCTGTCATTTATCAGTTAAGCACATCTCTCTTATTATTTTCTCTTAACCTATATATGAAATATATAGAAAGTATTGCGATCATGTCAAAAATTCGATGCCGAGATTTTGATAAATATATGTTTTGAGGTCCCCTTAGTCCAAAAAATTGGGTCCCGCAAATTGATCTGTCTGTGTGTCTTTCTGCGTTTGCGTGTAAGGATTTTAAGCATGAAGGAATTGATCTAGCCGGATTGAAATTTTATATTTCAGTTAGGTACCCTCCCCGACACTCAAAATAAGTTTTTGAACAAAACGGGGCCAAAAAGTACTAGTACTTTTCTGATGTACTTTTTTAGTTTTTTTTTTTTTTTTTTTGATTTTTTCAAAATTCGCTCCACCAAAATTGTTTAAAATTCAAAAATCAACTATTTTTTTCTACAGTATTTATATTCTCATTTTGCCTTTTTTAAAGTACACTTTACTCTTGTACTTCATAGAAAAATAGGAGAAATGATTGCCATGGTAACAGAATATAAATCTTTTTTTTTTAAACACTCACACTTTTTTCTCATTCACATTCACACTCACACTCACACACCCATTCACACAGTCTTTTCGGCAACTTAACCATATAAGACTTTGATGATAACCGTTATTTATTTCTAATATCTATTGGGGGTTCAGGCTTTTCTATTTAAGACTTTTTAGATTAAAATCAACTATTTTTTAGATGCTCTTTACATCAGTACATCAGTAAAATTTTTCGTTAAAATTGTTTGAAGTACACTTTATAGATGTAGCAGTTTAGATTTTTCAAATTCACTTTCCGGCTCTTCCATCCATAGACCCAATTTTAAATTCCTATGGGGATTTGCGTGTTAATTTCGATTCAAAAGGGGGTCGGTCCCCTTTGAAAATTTTTACTTATTTTAAACATTTTTTTTCCAATTCTATAATTCTTATGAAGTTTTGTATTTATTTAGGATTTTCTACTGTATATAAAATAGCAAAATATGAGATTAAAATTTTGAAAAATATTATTTTTTTTATTTATTTTTTTTTTGGAATGGGTGCATAAGGTCCGAAGACCTATAATGACCAGGGGTCACATGCAGCCAGGAAGAAAATAATAACAAAAGGGGAACTCAACTGCATTATTTCAAGCAGTTAACATTTTAAATGCAAGTTTGGAACTAAGGTGCTATGTGAAACTAAATATATCTCGACACAAAAAAAATCTGGTGTGGCCAGTACGGTGCACAACTTCCTCTTACCAAAGGATAAGAGAAAGTTGTGTGCTGCGTGCAAGTCACACCGGATTGTCCCAGTATCTCATAAGTGATCACTCATTATCTAAGTAATTAAAATTGGGAATTTTTTTTATTCTCTAGATATTTTTTTTATGGAGCATTTTGATAAAAAAAAATTTAAAATTTCAGAAAAAATATTATACTGGGTTAATATGCTGTAATATTGGCATTATTATAAACTTTAAATCGCTAGTAGCGACCCCTAAATTCGCTTTAAATACAGCCAAATTTTTTCTAGATCATTTTACATGTGGGGGATTAAAATGAGAAGGTTAACCATATAATATTTTAGAATTTTTAAGCATCACCCTATTGAGTGGTAGCTAAGTTGAAAAATAAAAGATTATATTTTGTCGATGTTTCGATTGCCGATCGCACTTATTATCAGGACCTTCGGCAAAATACAATCTTTTATTTTTCACCTTGGCTGCCAATACACCACATTCTCATATGATAATTTTTAGTTGTAAATTATGCTATCTGAGTTCGATCGAGACTTAAATAATAAAATCTCATTCAATACATTTCTCGAAATTTTCAAATGATTTATAATATGTGAACCAGGTTTATACAAAAAGTCTTGCCATAAAAAAGGATATAACGCTGGATTGGCCAAATTTGAAGTATCTGAATGCTTAAGACGTTTCGGTTAATTCGAAATCTATTGTCCCAACATCATCGCGTCTTGACTGCTCCTACCTTTCGTCCTTCTTTAATGAAGCTTCAACATTCATATATGTCATCCCAGTGAAAGTGGTTAAGTCAATTTTGTTTATTTTTCAGGACATAACTTAAAGTTTACAAAACTGAAGATTTAGATTAACTTTAAAAAAACACACACCTTAGTAACTACGTTTAGAGACATCCCCTGGCTTGCCCAATTGAATACTACGAAAAAATTACCTCCCTGCTTTTCTTAGACTATTTGACTCAATTTGGACAAAAATCGACTTGACAACTTATTCACTGAGAAGACAGATATACAATAGCCTATACTTAATACTCCAGCGGTTCCCAACCAGTGGGCCGCGGGCTTATTAGAACTGGGCCGCGGACGACTAAGGAAAAATAAAAATTATATAGGCCAATATATAGGTTTAACAAGTACACATACACTGAGCCTTAGCGGTTTTTTTACGGAAAAAGTGGGCCGCACATCAAAAAATGTTGGGAACCGCTGTTAGTAGAATTTTTCTTAGCTCAGAATTTGCAACAATTACTAACCTGCAATGGGGTTTGTCCTTGTTTTGTCCCGATTAGCCGATGACAGGCCCTTCGTACACATGTTGCTCTCCCCTTCACTAACAAACAACTGAACTGCTGAAGCGCTCCTCAAGTTGCCAATTACCTTACTGACGTCATCGTCCTCCTCCTTTTCCTTTTAATGGTGCTTTCTTTAGATCTCTCGGCGGGTCACCCATTTTCATTTCGATTATACAAGAAGAATATACTCTCACTTTCTTTTAAAGATGACTGAATATTGATAGAATACCAAACTAGTTTAAAATGACCATGACATGTCTCTCTCTCTTTATTGTACTCTTAAAATACAGTATATGAATAAAAAACAATTATTTTTATTTTTTGGAATATTTTTTAAGAAAAATAGTGCGATAGTTCATTTCAAAATTATCTTGGAATTAATTTTTAAAAATTACAAATTCTCCTTAAATAAACTGGGTTACAAATGATATCCCTGAAACTCCAGGTGGGGGTGGGGGGGGAAGGACGTTAGGCTAATAAAAATAAACAATTATATAATATATTCTTAGCTTCTTATAAGTGATTTTTTTATCTCTAGAAAATGTATGTCACTGTGTGGGTCTATGAATTTCTTCCTGTGAAAGTTATGAAGAAAGGAATATGAAATAATAGGAATTATTATTTAAAATTAGAGAAAAAAAGAGCCTTATTTAAAAAAAAAAATTTCCCAAAGGTGTCTTAAGGAAAAAATGCAATCTGGATAATGAAGTGCCCATACTTTAAGATTACAATTATTTATAGATATAGTTATTTTTTAGGATTATCTTTAAAAAACACTCCTTATGATTACAGAAGAATTTCTAACTTTAAAATTTTTTTTTCTGAATATAGACTCTTTTTACAATTATTATTTACTTTCTTTTACCTATTTATGTATGTGTTTACGTTATGTTATATAGAAAGTATTGCGATCAAAAATTCGTTGTATTTGATGAAAATATACCCTTTTTAGGCCCATGGAGTCCAAAAACCGCGAAATGGTCTCTATGCGTGGACTAAAAAAGAAAGAAAAGAACAACGCGGTTAAAATTTGATAGTTAAATTACATAAGGGGGTATCTTACTCTTCCGTGTCAGTGGGGGGGGGGAGAGACAAACAAGACTACTTTTTTGAATAAAATTACCCAGTGAGTATAATACTTGGGGGCGGAAAGGGGGGGGGGGGGGGGCGCCCCCCCCCCCGGGGGGGGGGGGGGGGGAAGAGGGGTTCTTTTTTTTTTTTTTTTATTAATAATAAATAAAAATTATTTTTTTTAAAAAAATAAAATTAAATAAAAAAATAAAAAAAAAAATTTTTTTTTTTTATAAAAAATAAAAAAAAAAAAAAATAAAATTTTAAAATTAAAAAAGATTAATTTAAAAAATTAAAATAAAAGTTTTTTAATAAGGTCTAGTACTTTACTGATTTTTCAGTTGTTTTTGTTTCGATTTTCTCTAACGATTTTTATTAAAATTGAATTGTTAGGTTATATTTATCACGAATGTGAATATTAAAGCTTTTGTGGTTTGAATTATTATTATTAGGAGAATTTTTAATTATATTATAGACCACATTTTGTTATTAATTATTTATTAAAAATATAAATACTGTAAGTGCACAGTACGTGAAAACGGCTGCAGAATAAGCATTTGCAATGTTGTACAGTATTTATATTTTTAATAAATAATTAATAACAAAAATGTGGTCTATAATTAAAAATTCCCCTAATACGTAATTTATTAAAATTCATAAATCAATTATTTTGATTTACATACTCTTTAAAATGTATTTTCTCATATTACCTCCACGATCATTTGAAACGCCTTTACACTTGTATTTCATAAGAATGATAAGAAAAATTATTGCCATGGTAACGATATATGAACATTGGTCCACCTAGATCAGCGGTCGGGGAACCGGGGTAAATTACCCCAAATGGAGTAAAACTGAATTTTTTGGGGGGAAAAATGAAACTTTTGTGAGTAAAATTGAGTGAGTTTCAAAATTATCATGGGGGCTATAATATGAAAGATGCTAAAAAGAGGCGATTTCGTTTTTTTTTTTTTGCTCTTCGCCATGGGGTAATATCAACTTACACAAAAATATTTTGGAGTAATGATTAAAAAAGTTCCCCGACCGCTGACCTAGATAGTCTATCCGCCTCGAAGTCCTGATTCGAATCCCAGGGACTCAATGTGCCCAATCAAAGCATAAAATCATATCGCAAATATTCATATCTAAAACGATATATTATTATTTACGGTCTATTGTAAAGCCTTGAAATTCTAATCGGGATTCCCGTACATTTACCCGAGGTGCTTCCATGCTCGTTGTCACACACCTCAAACCCAACCGGCCTCTGGCCGTCGCCATCTACCGGCACTCCTTGAAGTAACATTTATTTCCTTTCTCTAACTCCTCCTCCTGCGTTCACTTTTAGCTAATGCGCTAATCCTTATTTTTTGATCCAACCTCTTCTATGAGATATCGTGTCCTAGTTGAGGAGGGTCTCTCTCAGCACCGTGTAGCCTACTCCTTTCAAGGAATGCATCACTGAGAGGGAAACTTCTTTGGGTCCCTTCCATAGGACAGAATGTCACAGCAACTCCCTCTCCTCGATAGTGCTTGGGGGCTATTGTTCTGAGATCCACTGTTCCAATCCAAGTGCCTATTTGAGGATTTGTTTACATTAAGGTGCGCGTCTCGAGGTGCTGATTTTGAGAAGTTCCAGCGGCCACAATTTTGAAGCTATCGACCTCATTTTGTTTTTTAATTAAAGCTATTTAAAATATTTTAAGTTATATAAGGCTTTTTTGATTTTCAAAAAAAAAAAAATTTAGGTTAATCACATTAAATAAAAAGATATTTAAAAAAATTCGGACTATATCTTTTAGTAATTAAATTAGTAATCATTGTGTTAAAAAATAATTAATTTTTGCCATTAATTAATTAGCTGGAACCTTTTAAATGAAATGGAATAAAATGCTTGTTCCCCTATGTAAAGAACTAACGCGATCTCTTGCCGCCTAAAGCAACCAGCCTCTGAATAAGCTAATAATGGTTTTTTGAGACTTAAATAAATATTTTTATTTAATGGAGGGATTTGAACACTGATCTTCTTTATAGAAGCCAACACCCTATCCCATTACACCAGTGAGCCCCCATAAGATTCTACCTATTAGCATCTAAAAAATAGTTGATTTATGAATTTTAATCAAAATCGTTCCAGGGAATTTTAAGAAATTCGAAGAAAAAAAACTGAAAAAGTACTTTAGTAAAGTACTAGGCCTAGTTTTAAATGTAGGCCTACACATATAATCGTCTTTTATTTAGCTTACAATTACTTCACTCTTGCACAATTTCATATCTGCATGCTGATGTTATCTGAAGACAAAAAAGTTCCTTTTTTGATAAAAAAAGAAGTATTTAAACAGGAACTTTTATTTGCAAAGAAAGTGGTTTGGGTTCGTCGACTGAGAGTGAGAGTGAGCGAGCGATCTATCTTGTATTTCTTTCCTGATTGCATTCACTTGACGAAGGACGGAGAGGAAGCCCCTGGCTTGTCGTAAGACAACGAAAATTATCTTCTCATTTCTTGAGACGATCAATCATATTCCGAATTATGACTTGTTACCAAGTTACTCAAAGGAAATAAATCTTTTTGTTTTATTAAAAAAAAAAAAAAAAAAAAAAAACACTTGGCGGAACTAAACAACTTTCTTTTACTTAAGTTTTCTACAGTATTTGAAATATAAATATTCAATTAATTTATAAAAAAGGCTGAAACAAAATATAAAGCAAACATTAGGGTGTGGTCCAGGCACATTTATTTATACCATTTGGAATCCAGATGATTTTTAAATAAATTCGTCGGACTGCCTGGGATCCAAGCCCGCGCCCCGTGCCTTCCAGACTATCATTATTGACCTTTGTCAACAACTTTAGCCATCTCGGTCACCCGGAGGGGGCTCTTACCTATATATGTTTATAGATATATGTCGGACTAAATAATTTTTAAAGTGAAACTTTATTTTGATTGACACAAATTTTTTCGTTTCTCTATCAACATGTCGCGTTACAAGTAGGGACACGAAAAAAGTATCGATACTTCCTGGTATCGATACTTTTGTTTCGATACTAGTACTTTTTTTACTCGATACTTTTCTTTCGATACTTTACTCATATGAGTACTTGATTGCCGGTATCGAATGAGTATTACTCATTCAAAAATAATTTTTTCTTTAAGTTTTTTTGGCATCTTAGGCCATATAGACAGACTTTAAACGTTATATAAATATTTTAAATGCGATTCTGCCAAAGAATATCGCATATTCTTTTTTCTCTTGATATAAATAGTAAGTTGATATAACCAGATGGTCGATATTTGTGGGATAGACTTTATTCCATTATATTCCTAATAATTATTTATTAATAATTGAAAATTTGATACTTTTTAATAAAAACTCTTTTATTTAATAACATTAAATTTCTAATTTAATTTTTTTTGTATTATTGCAAACTGTATTTACTAAATTTAAAAGTTTGTCCCCATGACCTCCCGTGATTGGAACAAGCTCCCTGCGTCTATCTTCCCCAAAACCTACAATCTTCAGACTTTCAAGTCTAACCTCAACAGGCATCTTCTCAGTTCCCGCAGTTGAGTTTCCCCTTTATGCTTCTCCTTTTGTTTTTATTTTCTTCCTGGCTGCATGTGACTATTGGTCATTATAGGTCTTCGGACCTTATGCACCCATTCCAAAAAATAAAATATTACATAGAAAGGGCAATATATAAACTAATAAAAATACTGGTCGGCAAGGTTTTCTTCACAAGAAATCTGATTAGTGAATTTAGTACATTCAGATATGTAATTAGAATTTTCACATCAGGCACAGTTTTAGAGATATAGAGAAAAATAAATTTTAATAGAAAATGTGCTCTAAAACTGCTCTTATTTTGAATTTTCAAGATTTTTTTAAAAACTTAAAAATTCGATTTTTCTAAATTTTAAGCCGTTTGTGGCACGTCTAAATTATTGGGCTGAGACTTTATATGTATTAAAACTATCTGCATATTTTTAATGGGTGTCGTCTTAAAAAAATCTTGAAATTTCAAAATAAGAGTTTAGAGCACATTTTCTATTAAAATTTATTTTTCTATATATCTCTAAAACTGAGCCTGATGGGGTAAAACTGAAATGATGTTTGAATTTATGAAAAATATTTCTAGAATCTCATATCTATTATATCTTTATTCTTGTGAAAGAAAAAAAGTTCATTTTTGGCGACCAGTGCAAATGGACAGACATTTATTTTGGCGAAATCCGTATTTTAGTTGAGAAAGCCCGATCCTCCGGGTGCACATTACCTTGAGGACATTGGCACACCAGTATAACCCATTGATCTTCCGTTGGGCCCTTTGAAAGACATCAGGAGCCTAAGATGCCGAAAAAACTTAAAAAAAATCTGGTGTGATGGTCGCACAGCACACAACTTTCTCTTACCTTCGGTAATCGAAAGTTGTGTTCTGTGCTTGTCACACCAGATTTTTTGTGTCGACATGTATTTAGTTTCCGACTGTACGGTACATTCGATTTTCAAGATGTAAAATTTATAAGTATGGCAAAATATTTATAGTTTGTTACCATGACAACCATTTCTCCCTCTTTTCTGTGGAGTACAAGAGTAAAGTGGTCTTCAGAAGATTTCAATCACAAAATGAGAATATACATTTTAAAGAGAATCTAAAAAATAATTGATTTTTGAATTTAAAAAAAAATCGTTTTAGCAAATTTAGAGAAAATCGAAAAAAAACTGAAAAAGTGCATCAGTAAAGTACTAGTACTCTTTGGCTGATTTTGTTCAAAAGCTTCGTGTGACGTCCCATGGGGGTGCCTAACTTAAATATAAAATTTCAACATCCTAGCTCTTTCCTTTCTTGAGATATTTAGTTCACAGACACACAGACAGACCATGTCGCGAAAACCACTTTTTTGGATTCAGGGGACCTCAAAACGTGAAGATCCATCAAAATCTCGACATCGAATTTTTGACATGAAACTGATACTTTCTCTCTCTATATATATTGACATATATATATATGGAGGTAAGAGAGAGTAAAAGGACGAAAAATACTCATACTTTAAAAAATACTCGATACCTACTGGTATTGATAATTTCCTTTCGATACGATACCAAGTACAAGTATCGATACTTTTTTTCGATACCGTATCCCTAGTTACATGCCGTCACGGCTAAAAGAACGCGATTTTAATACCCTTAATTGAATAATTTTCTGGCCGTGACGCTAAAAGTTACGACCTCACCATATATGACGACAAAATAGGAAAGTTTAAATTTAATATGTATGACGAATTATAAAAAAATAATTGTGAGATTTAATTTTTCAATTTTTAAATTGATAAAATATAATTTTTAAAATAATTTAAAATGATTCAAATACTAAATAAATATTTTTCTCAATTTTTAATTTAACCCACATAGCACTGCAACCAAAAAGCGGACATTTGGACGTCGAAGGGACGATGCTGCAACTTTGGGACATCGCAGAACGTCCCTGCGGCGTCGAAATGTCCGATTTTTGGTTGCAGTGCTATGTGGGAACATACGCCAATTGATTTCCCATTATCATTCCCATTTTCCAATTATTAAATTAAGATTAAAAACGCGATTTTAATACCTTTAATTGAATAATTTTCTGAAAATTTTCAGCTAAAAGTCTACGATCCGAAAAAAGTTTCACTTGCATCGTGGTTTCATAAAACCACACAATGTTTTTTTTTTTTTTTTTTTTTTTATTTGGGTTTTGGATTATATATTTAGCCTATATGTTTAATAAAAAAATTAAAATATAATCCGGAGAGAAGTTACTGTTGAAGTTACAAGTTGGGAAAGGGCAAGTACGGGACCAGCAAAGAAAAGAAAACCTTTGAATGCCAAATGCTGAAGATGACGTTTCGGACAAAATTTATTCTTCCATCCTCAGTCCATATATAAATGAGAATGGAAGGATAAATTTGGTCCGAATCGACTTCTTCGGCATTTGGTATACAAAGGCTTTTTCTCTTTGCTGCTCCGGTGCTTGCTCTTTCCCAATTTAAAAAAATTAAAATTTATTTTAAATTTGATACTGCAATATGTCTCTAATAATTATCTTTTATCAATGATTGATTATTGTAACTCGTTTCACCCCTTCTTTTTCACTCTCGTAGTCACTCCTCCCCACTCCTCCGGCTGCCTGACACTTCCCCTGTGCAGTCAGACATCTCTCTTTCACCTATTCACTTTAAGTCTGGGATTTATGTAATTACTGAAATGATAAAATATTTTTTGTTCTAAACTTTTTGATACATATATGTACATATACGTCTATAGGCGTAACAACAGAGTATCTAGGAGAATTTTTTTAATTTTTTTTTTATTTTATTATTATTTATTTTGACCGTTTTCGGCTACTGAGGCCATTTAGGGTTTTTGAGTTTATTACATACTGTAGTTTTAAAATACAAAGTACTGATGGCTACCGGGAGACGTTCCACACGCTGATTGTTCGGGATCACCAGTTCGAGCTTTCGCCGAGCTTGGCATCACTTAACCGCATCTAGTATGTTGGCGGTTTCTTTCCACCATGCCAGGCCCCCCGGCTATCTAGGAGATGACAACAATCAATCAATTTTTTTATATCCCAGGGAGCTCTTATAAATGTTTTAATTTAATTTTATTCGTAATTTGAAAATAAAAATTATATTTTATATAGAACAATAAGTTATTATTAGAGACCGGATTTTAAGCAAAATGCTTATTGCTGAATTTTATAAGCAACCATTAGATATTTAATTTCTATACGAATTAGGAAAAACTAAGTGCATTGAGATTGCATTTTTTATGCTTTTTTTGCTTTTTTGAGTTTTCATGCTTTTTTTCCCTTTCGTGCTTATTTGAACTTATTTTACCAATATTTATAATTTTTTTTTTTTTTTTTTTTTATTAAAAAACTTTTTTCCCATTCACACACGCATACACCAGGAACGTAAAAAAAAAAAAAAAAAAAAAAAATCTGAAGGATCCTAGCGGTCATTTATTAGAAAAGAAATAAATAATCTTTGATTTGAATACAATATATTGAATAGAATTTTAGGAAATTATATACTGTATATCATTACTTTAGTTGACGATTCTGAGATTTTTTACTATTAAAAAAAAATAATTTTTTTTTCAATTTGAAATAATGTATTCCATCCAGTGGCGTAACGTACGCCCCCGCAGACCCCGCAATGCGGGGGGCCCCTGACCTTGGGGGCCCACGGGCCGGGCCGGGCTAAAAACTGTATCTCCTCAGAGCTCCGGTAAAAACGGAAAAATTTAGATAAAAAAAAAAACAAATTAATGAAAATTTGTCTTTGAAAGGGCCCAGGCTCTCAGGGCTGCGGTAAAAACGGAAAAATTTAGATTAAAAAAAAAATTAATGAAAATTTGTCTTTGAGAGGGTCCGGGCCCTCAGCGCTCCGGTAAAAACCGAAAAATTTAGGTAAAAAAAAAAATTAACGAAAATTTGTCTTTAAAAGGGCCTGGGGCCCTCAGGGCTCCGGTAAAAACGAAAAAATTTAATAAAAATTTGTCTTTGAAAGGGCCCAGGCTCTCAGGGCTCCGGTAAAAACGGAAAAATTTAGATAAAAAAAAAAATTAATGAAAATTTGTCTTTGAGAGGGCCCGGGGCCCTCAGGGCTCAGGGATATACTGTATTTTAAAAATATTTTTTTGTAAGGTCTAATAATGGGGCCCGAAATAAAGGTTTGCGGGGGGCCCAGCTAAAAAACGTTACGCTAGGGATTCCATCCCCCTACCCACTTCTATATTATATAATTCTTGTTTTCTATTTTTTAAAAAAACCTTTCCATTTCATTAATTAAGATTTACATAGATATTAAACAATCTTAATTTAATTACTTTTTTAATAAAAAAATTTAGAAGAATATTATTTAT
Source organism: Euborellia annulipes (assembly GCA_023213315.1). Taxonomy (NCBI): domain Eukaryota; kingdom Metazoa; phylum Arthropoda; class Insecta; order Dermaptera; family Anisolabididae; genus Euborellia; species Euborellia annulipes. The sequence goes on from JAKCPI010018289.1 coordinate 22,163, forward strand.
CTTGGCAAGTCTACAGGAGTCAAGTTTATTAACAAGCCCCCATTTACGAGAGATATAAAAAAATTTCTACCATAACATCTTTGAAACAAGATCAATAACACATTCATAACTTTTCAAATAAAATAAACTTAATTATATTTATGATTAAATAAAAAACCTTCCAAAATTACAATTTATATGAAACTCTATATACTGGTGTAATAATACAGTATAATATAAAAATAGGCAAAGACAGATTATTTTATTTTATTTTATATTATGCTTTTGAATAAATAATTTCAAGTTTTATTAAAATTAAAATCATAGAGTGCAAGTGTGTTTAATAATAAAATCTATAGCTATAACTTTATAGCAAAGTTTAAAAAAAGATTGCTTATCTTTTATAGCAATATCTTACATAACATTGATATACATAATTCAAATTAAGCTAGCTTTTCTTCCCCCTCTTAACTTTTTCATATTATTAATATATTCACCCTATTTTATTTTTCGTGTATTAAAAATTAAATTAAAAACCAATTCCGAAGCTCATAGTCTCGTCAGAAACTAAAGACCTGACTCTAAAAATAAAAGACAAGGCGTGGTAGGTTCTTTAAAGTAGGCAACAAATACTCGTAATATTGTAGTATCTTATTGAAAGAG
>JAKCPI010018290.1:0-11742 GCA_023213315.1 Euborellia annulipes
AAGATAAAATTAAACAAGATAGAGTTGTACAAATAATTTCAATTCTACCTTTTTCCTGTGAATTCATACCCTCAAAAAAAAAAATTAATTGAAAAGGGTGAGTAAAACTGATCCATTCCTTTTTTTTTTCTTCCATAAAGTTTCAAAGAGCCAAAAGGAATCCATTAAAAAATTTCAAGACAAAATAAAAATTATGTTCAGACTATTCTTTTGAAATTCTTTTGATTTTTTTTTTTAAATTAAAGCCCCTTACAAAGGGGTTTGATTGATAATGGTTGGAGAGTGGGGTGTTTTATTTTCAAGGTGAGGGTTTGATTTTTTTAAAGGCTTTTAATTACCCAGCTCTGATTAACTATTGATTCGAATAAAGCCTTTTTTTACAATTCTAAAGCTTTTTTTATAACACAACTTTTATTTTAAAGAAAATTTTGAGGGGCAAATAAGGAAATATGTAATTAATTCTTTTATCAAATATATCTTTGAGAAATATAATTTTTATAATGAATAAAAGAGCGCACGGCTCATTAACATTTTTAAAGAAAGTGTTGTGATGATTAAAAATAAATTCATTCACTAGAAAAACGCAGTCGCGATCTTCATTTGAATTAAGCCTTTGGTAAAACCGGACTTTAATTACAAAACATTAATTAGCCCGTACTTAGAACAGTTATAAGGAAAATCTCCACTTTAAGCCCAGGCGGGGTGGGTGGGGCAAAAGGAGCACTTGCATTATATGTATATCTTAGAGAAAAAAATACAATAATCTATATATAATATATATAATAGCAAAGAGATATTGGCCAGAATTGAACAGGAGCGAACAGCTTTTGGAAGAATGCGTACTTTGCTAACATCCAAGTACTTGAAATTAGAACTAAGGATAAGATTACTCCGTTGTTACGTTCTGCATACTCTATTATATGAAGTTGAAGCTTGGACCCTGACTCAAGAAACAACAACAAGGATTGAAGCCTTTGAAATGTGGTGCTATAGGCGTATGCTTCGAGTCTCCTGGGTCGATAAAGTGACAAATGAAGAAATCCTGAGGAGAATGAAGAAAGAAAAGGAGGTTCTTGACTCCGTGAAAAGAAGGAAGCTGGAGTACTTGGGTCATGTCTGCCGGGGGACCAGATACCATCTTCTTCGGTTAATAATGCAGGGGAAGATCCAAGAAAGAAGAGGGCCAGGGAGAAGAAGAATCTCTTGGCTTAGAAATTTGAGGGAGTGGTTTGGTCTGTCGTCGGCGGAGTTGTTCCGAGCTGCGGTTTCAAGGGTGAAGATAGCCATACTGATCGGCAAACTTTTGAAGGAGAAGCCGTAGCAAGAAGAAGAAGATAATAGCGGCGTGTCCGTCTGTCGCGCTCTGTTTGACCAACTTCCCGTTGGAATTTTGAAACGAAATTTGCAGTCTTATAGAGGACGTTATGGAGAGTCCCGGAAAAATACTCGGGTCCAGAAATTCTTATAACTTTTTGAGTTATTAATTCTTAAAGTTACGATTTCTCCCATAGGAAATGTATGGAGGAATATTTAAGTTACTAGTCCGTAGCTCAGAGGTAGAACACTTGCTTCTTGTTCTAAAGAGCCTGAGGTCGCTTGCAGTCTCAAGAGATACAAATCTTTTCTAAATTACAAATTATTTAGAATGGCCTCAAAGGCAAAAAAAAAATTCGACAAATTTCGTTGATTGAAAAATAGATCTAACTCTCAAATATATGGGATTAAGTGTCCACATTATAAGGAATTTGAACTCCGAGAGATCTGCAAATTCCTAGAAAATACAAAATAAGATCAAATCTAGACTTGAAGTCTTATCTCATAAATTCACCACCAAAACCAAAAATGACCCACAATTTTACATCTCATTTTATTCAGTAGAAAATTTATTATTTTACTTTTTTAAATGATTTTCTGGATGTTGTCTGATTACGGTTCCTGTCCAGATCTTGAGCTTGAAATTTGTGCCTCTCTATCTCTTGATTTAGAAATGCAAGCCTAAAAAATGACGAACATTAAAATAAACAAAGAGGATTTTATTTATTTATTTTTATTTAAATTTAAATAGAGTATTTTTATTTATTTGCGTACTAAAAATAAAAGCCTCGGCAGACAGCAGTATTCCCATTGAGCGTTTTCAGACCCAATGACGTCATCCTGCTGTTTGCGTGATCATTTGTTCTTTCCCATTGACTTGGGCTGCTCTGATGTTAATATTTAATCTCCGACCGGTCATTGATAAAACGGCCTGGGAACCTTCAATGGAAAAAAAAAATCTGGTGTGACTGTCGCACAGCACACAACTTTCTCTTACCTTCGGTAATCGAAAGTTGTGTACTGTGCTTGTCACACCAGATTTTTGTGTCGACATGTATTTAGTTCCCGACAGTAGGGAATATTTGAATTCAGATGTAAAATTTATAAGTATGGGAAAATATTTATATTTTGTTACCATGGCAACCATTTCTCCTATCTTTTCTATGGAGTGCAAGAGTAAAGTGGTCTTCAAACAATTTTGAGGGCAAAACGAGAATATACATTTGAAAGAGCATCTAAAAAATAATTGATTTTTGAATTTTAATCAAAATCGTTAGAGCGAATTTTGAGAAAATCGAAAAAAACTGAAAAAGTACATCAGTAAAGTACTAGTATTCTTTGGCCGATTTTGATTAAAAGCTTATTTTTCCGGTCCCGGGGGTGTTTAACTTATATATAAAATTTCAGCCTCATAGCTCAATTCCTTCATGCTTAAAAGTGAACACAGACACACACACACACCCACCCACCCACCCACAGACAGACCATGTCGCGAAAACCACTTTTTTGGATTCAGGGGACCTCAAAACGTGAAGATCCATCAAAATCTCGACATCGAATTTTTGACATGAATCCAATACTTTCTCTCTATATATATATTACATATATACATAGGTAAGAGAAAGTAAAAATATAGCACATGTCAAGTAAATAGGCCTATATTGCAAACTTATCTTGAATTATGCAATAAAATGAAAATTATTTTATTTCTATTAAAAATTGTACATAATTATACGTAGGAATGGTACCGAAGGTGTTACGCATGTTTTTCCCGATAAGAGGGCGTAGTGTGTCATAAAAAGTATGCCCAAAAAAATCAAGTAATTCAAAAATTTGCCAAGAGATGTCAGAATGGTAGCTAATAATATTTAATGCATTTGGTTGATTTTCACTGATCTTTTAACAATAAATACTTTATAAATGTTATTATATATTTATGTATCTTTTATAAAAGCATAAAAATATATAAATATAGGCCAGATATAGGCTAATGCTATATCGGCTGTTAGACTAGCCTGTCATCTATTGCAAGAATGCTGAACTAATTTGACATTTGATTTTTAAATAAATCATCTAAGCTTATTTTAAAAATTTCTTAATTAATATGTGATTAATAATAACAATAAATTCATTTTTAAATTGAAAAAAAAAGATTATTGGGACAGGTTTTCTATATTGGCTTGATAACAAAAAATTAATTTCCTTAATTTTTTAATAAGTCATTAAAAAAATTATAGCTCGATGTCCCAATAATCTCTTATGCCGAAGGCGGTCTTTCCAGACAGGTATTTATGTAATTAATTATATAATTATATAAACGTTTTCACGTTATTTTTTATTTTGTTTTATTATTAAAAAACTCGACCATGAATTTGGTTATAGCTGTTGGAGTAGTGACAAGATTTTCGTGTTTTATTTTTTTCACTAGTGAGCGTTTTGTTTTTCTTTCTCGGTATTGATAAACATTTATAATCTTTAACCTCTTAGATATAATACAAATACTCGGATTTTCATGACCAACTTGGCAGCATATATATTTAATATCTTCTCTGATTTTTCAAACATAAGACGTAAGATCTCTTTTCTATTTTAGAAACAAGTTGTGTGTAGAACGTCAAAATGAAAAATTTATTCGTTTTTCTTATGATGTTTACTTTTGTATGTAAGTATCTTGTTTTTATCGAACTCCAAACAAAATTCAAATCGAATTGTCTAAAATACTCTCCAAATTTGATCAGGTGTCTCTTTTTGCTGCAATGCTGGTGAGAAGGTCGAATGGTCCGGAACGACATGCGAATGTTCTTCCGATGGTGTCAATTATAATTGTGGAATTCCAAGCGATGACGATATAGATTGGGGTAATTAGGGTATTTTACTTCTTTAATTATTTATTTGAATTAACGAGCATCTCCTTTCAGCCACTTGCGGAAATAAAATAATACCGTGGGCGTGTACTACATGCCGTTGTGAGAAATTTAAAGGAAAGGATTTCTTTAAATGTGGAGAACCTACTTGTAATACCGCCATTTTAGGTACAATATCAGATTTAATTGATATTATTATAAAATTTTTAAAATTAAAAATAATTTTTAGGACAACACGGATACTGTGTGCCAAGATCATCATTTCCAGATGACTGTAACAATTGCTATTGTCATGACGGAAGAGCTGCTGGATGCACTCTTATGGGATGTGTAAAAGACATGCTCCTCAAAGAGTAAATTTTTTTTCTTTATTAAAAAATAATTTCAAAAATATATAAATTATTTTTCTCTTTTCGTTATCATCAATCCCATGTTGCGAGATCTGCACAAATATGTAAATAATATAAAAAATAAAATTATAATTTAATATTGAAACTTTTTGTGTTTTATTATTTTATTTAATTTTAAAACTTTTTCGGCATTTCGACATATAGCCAATATAATTTAAATGATGTTTATAATAAAAAAGCGAGACCTCTCATACCCATACTTTTAAATATTACATCTTAAATTCTAATCTGGTGTGACAAGTCTCACCAGATTTTTAAAAGTATTTTCGGCATCCTAGACCATATAGATGATCTCCTTTTAACAAGAGGCGAGTTATATGAAATGAGAAACATATTTGAACAACAATCCGGATTCACCGGAAGAGGGGTCATCCCCTCCAAAAAAATACTTTTTTTTGTGGAAATAAGTTATTAAATATAAGCCTCTAGCCTAAATTTTTAATTGTTTAGCTCAGCGGTTTCCAATCCGTGGGCCGCGGGCTGATTGGAACTGGGCCGCTTACTTATAACACTGTGCTAACAAAATGAAACTTTTTTCTGGCCCCGAGAAAATTCCTTCAGATTCTTAAGTAAAATGACCTCCTGAATCCAAATATGACCTCCGTTTCCCCCCACCACGTACCGTTTTCGGGAGGGAGCCCTCTACTTATTTCCACCCCTTTTCGTTAATAGGGCCACGAAAAAAATTTGGAGGGATGAAAAGGAATATTTTAGCCTTAACATTTCTTCAGAAGGTCTAGAGAAGTGAAAAGTTAAAAAACATTAACAAAATGAGTAGGGGGCTCTCCCCTGAAAACGTTACGTGCTGGGGGAAAACGGAGGTCATATTTGGATTCAGGAGGTCATTTTACTTAAGAATCTGAAGGAATTTTCTCGGGGCTTTTTTTCTTGTTGCACAGTGTAATTAGAGAACGGAAAAAAAGTCTTTCGAATTTTGTCAATTTTGAGACTTTTCCAGAAACGTTTTTTGAGATTTTCAAAATTTGCGACTTTTTTGGCGCTTTTTTGACTGTCAGAGACTTTAAAAAAAAAAAAAGCGACTTTTATGAACGGACTTTTTTCAAATTTTTTAATATAATATGCTTTTTTTTTTAATTTTGTATTTTCGGCTGAGGCCATTGAGTTTTTTTCTTTTTTTAAATTTATTTATGGTCTTTTTCGGCATTTAGACCCGGTCCCTATTTATTCCAATTGATTTGTATCCGAATCAATTAATATATAAGGTTTTCGGAGAAAAATACACCAGCGGTTGCTTTCCACAATAAAATAATTTATTTTGCAAATATTTCGGATTGCCTACGCAATCCATCTTCAGTGCATCAAATTATACATATGTGGAACGTGAGTAAAAAAAAATTCAATTAATTTTTCCTTTCTTTTTCTTATCTTAATATGCATATTAGGGAGGTCCTTATGCATAGAGGTCATATTTTTCCATCGCCTTTGAACTTTGAGAATTTTCAGGATTTTCCTAAAACTTTAAGCATTCCCTTTGTTTTCGTCCACAAGTAACTAAATTAATTCCAAATTACAAACTAGAAATTTATTTTTTAGAATCTTTTATTGCTTAAAATTACCTCAAATAATACATAATTAGGGATAGATTAAATTGTTTCATCTGTCAAAGTTCCTCAGCATAAATCTGTTCATATTTCTTTTTCATTTCATATTTATTTGTCAATCGTATTTTTCAGTTCGATTATATAAAATTCCGGAAGTAACTTCCTGTTTATCCATGTGTGAATGTTTCCTCCGGCCGTTTCTACACATTATATAAAATTATATTTAACAAATATGTGAGTAATTTAGTGTTAAGTCATATCCGAATTGAGGTATTCATGAATATCACTGAGATTGACATGCAAAGAAAAAGTCCCAGCTAGGGCAGCTCGTGGTCGCCATCCACGTACCCACAAGATGTGGGCCCCTGAGCAAAATGGAAAACTATGAGGCATTTAATGTTAAATTGTACAAAATTTAACAAAAAATGGCATTTATTTCTTTGAACTTTTTCCTGTGATTTTTATTTTATTTTAATCACATATATCGGATTCGTGGTTATTTTTCATTATCGAAAATTTTAAAATATGCTTAGCAAAAATCGATTAAAAAAAAAATAAATAAAAATTGTGCTCTGGGTTTGCACCTGTGAAACCGAGTTTTTGAGTTACAAATAATCTATCCCTATATTTAAAAATTTTGAAAACTCAAAATGACGTGTAATTAAATCCTTTAGTTGTTCAAAGGAAAGAAAATAAATAATTTAAATAATAATATCACAAATGAACAATGATGTTATATTTTATAAAAAAAAATATGTCATAATCGAACAGACCTTGAACTTCTAGAGATATCTATCTGGTAATGGGCTAATTTTTTTGTTTGTTTCAATAATAAAAATAATACGTCTTCTCTAAAACATCAACTGGATATTAACAAGCTCATTTTTTTTTTTTTGTTTTTTTTTCACTTTCTTCTATTTCACACCAAATTTCAATAATTTTTAAAGAAATGTTATTTAATGTGTAAAAGAAACGGCCGGAGGAAACATTCACACATGGATAAACAGGAAGTTACTTCCGGAATTTTATATAATCGAACTGAAAAATACGATTGACAAATAAATATGAAATGAAAAAGAAAATATGAACAGATTTATGCTGAGGAACTTTGACAGATGAAACAATTTAATCTATCCCTAATTATGTATTATTTGAGGTAATTTTAAAGCGATAAAAGATTCTAAAAAATAAATTTCTAGTTTGTAATTTTGGAATTAATTTAGTTACTTGTGGACGAAAACAAAGGGAATGCTTAAAGTTTTTATGGAAAATCCTGAAAATCTCTCAAAGTTCAAAGGCGATGGAAAAATATGACCTCTATGCATAAGGACCTCTAATATGCATATTAAGATAAGGAAAAGAAAGGAAAAATTAATTGAATTTTTTTTTGCTCACGTTCCACATATGTACTAATTTGATGCAACTGAAGATGGATTGCGTAGGCGAATCCGAAATATTTGCAAAAATAAATTATTTTATTGTGGAAATCTACCGCGGTGTATTTTTCTCCGAGATACCTCCTATATTAGTTGATTCGGATTTAAATCAATTAGAACAAATAAGGGACCGGGTCTAAATGCCGAAAAAGACCATAAATAAATTTAAAAAAAAAAAAAAACTCAATGGCCTCAGCCGAAAATACAAAATTAAAAAAAAAGCATATTATATTAAAAAATTTGAAAAAAGTCCGTTCATAAAAGTCGCTTTTTTAAAAAAAAAAGTCTCTGACAGTCAAAAAAGCGCCAAAAAAATCGCACATTTTGAAAATCTCAAAAAACGTTTCTGGAAAAGTCTCAAAATTGACAAAATTCGAAAGACTTTTTTTTCCGCTCTCTAATTACACTGTGCAACAAGAAAAAAAAGCCCCGAGAAAATTCCTTCAGATTCTTAAGTAAAATGACCTCCTGAATCCAAATATGACCTCCGTTTTCCCCCACCACGTAACGTTTTCAGGGGAGAGCCCCCTACTCATTTTGTTAATGTTTTTTAACTTTTCACTTCTCTAGACCTTCTGAAGAAATGTTAAGGCTAAAATATTCCTTTTCATCCCTCCAAATTTTTTTCGTGGCCCTATTAACGAAAAGGGGTGGAAATAAGTAGGGGGCTCCCCTCCCGAAAACGGTACGTGGTGGGGGAAACGGAGGTCATATTTGGATTCAGGAGGTCATTTTACTTAAGAATCTGGAAGGAATTTTCTCGGGGCCAGAAAAAGTTTCATTTTGTTAGCACAGTGTTATAAGTAGTAATTTTTATTTTCTTTCTAATTCGCGGCCCAGTTCCAATCAGCCCGCGGCCCACGGATTGGAAGCCGCTGAGCTAAACAATTAAAAATTTAGGCTAGAGGCTTATATTTAATAACTTATTTCCACAAAAAAAAGTATTTTTTGGAGGGGATGACCCCTCTTCCGGTGAATCCGGATTGTTGTTCAAATATGTTTCTCATTTCATATAACTCGCCTCTTGTTAAAAGGAGATCATCTATATGGTCTAGGATGCCGAAAATACTTTTAAAAATCTGGTGAGACTTGTCACACCAGATTAGAATTCAAGATGTAATATTTAAAAGTATGGGTATGAGAGGTCTCGCTTTTTATTATAAACATCATTTAAATTATAGGGGGGGGGGGGATTGGCTATATGTCGAAATGCCGAAAAAGTTTTAAAATTAAATAAAATAATAAAACACAAAAAATTTCAATATTAAATTATAATTTTATTTTTTATATTATTTACATATTTGTGCAGATCTCGCAACATGGGATTGATGATAACGAAAAGAGAAAAATAATTTATATATTTTTGAAATTATTTTTTAATAAAGAAAGAAAAAAAAATTTACTCTTTGAGGAGCATGTCTTTTACACATCCCATAAAGATTGCATCCAGCAGCTCTTCCGTCATGACAATAGCAATTGTTACAGTCATCTGGAAATGATGATCTTGGCACACAGTATCCGTGTTGTCCTAAAAATTATTTTTAATTTTAAAAATTTTATAATAATATCAATTAAATCTGATATTGTACCTAAAATGGCGGTATTACAAGTAGGTTCTCCACATTTAAAGAAATCCTTTCCTTTAAATTTCTCACAACGGCATGTAGTACACGCCCACGGTATTATTTTATTTCCGCAAGTGGCTGAAAGGAGATGCTCGTTAATTCAAATAAATAATTAAAAAGTAAAATACCTCTAATTACCCCAATCTATATCGTCATCGCTTGGAATTCCACAATTATAATTTGACACCATCGGAAGAACATTCGCATGCGTTCCGGACCATTCGACCTTCTCACCAGCATTGCAGCAAAAAGAGACACCTGATCAAATTTGGAGAGTATTTTTAGACAATTCGATTTGAATTTTGTTTGGAGTTCGATAAAAACAAGATACTTACCTTTACAAAAGTAAACATCATAAGAAAAACGAATAAATTTTTCATTTTGACGTTCTCCGCACAACTTGTTTCTAAAATAGAAAAGAGATCTTGCGTCTTATGTTTGAAAAAATCAGAGAAGATATTAAATATATATGCTGCCAAGTTGGTCTTGAAAATCCGAGTATTTGTATTATATCCTAAGGGGTTAAAGATTATAAATGTTTATCAATACCGAGAAAAGAAAAACAAAACGCTCACTAGTGAAAAAAATAAAACACGAAAATCTTGTCACTACTCCAACAGCTATAACCAAATTCATGGTCGAGTTTTTTAATAACCAAACAAAATAAAAAATAACGTGAAAACGTTTATATAATTATATAAATTAATTACATAAGTACCTGTCTGGAAAGACCTACTTCGGCATAAGAGATTATTGGGACATCGAGCTATAATTTTTTTAATGACTTATTAAAAAATTAAAAAATTAAATTTTTTGTTGTCAAGGCCAATATAGAAAACCTGTCCCAATACTATGTATATTTTCAATTTAAAAATGAATTTATTGTTATTGATAATCACATATTAATTAAGGAAAATATTTTCCGATAAGCTTAAGATGAGTTTCATTTAAAAATCAAATGTCAAATTAGTTCCTTGAGTTTAATACTTGCAATAGATGACAGGCTAGTCTAACAGCCGATATAGCATTATTATATATCTGGCCTATATTTATATATTTTTATGCTTTTATATAAGATACATAAATATATAATAACATTTATAAAGTATTTATTGTTAAAAGATCAGTGAAAATCAACCAAATGCATTAAATATTATTAGCTACCATTCTGACATCTCTTGGCAAATTTTTGAATTACTTGATTTTTTGGGCATACTTTTTATGACACACTACGCCCTCTTATCGGGAAAAACATGCGTAACACCTTCGGTACCATTCCTACGTATAATTATGTACAATTTTTAATAGAAATAAAATAATTTTCATTTTATTGCATAATTCCAAGATAAGTTTGCAATATAGGCCTATTTACTTGACATGTGCTATATTTTTACTTTCTCTTACCTATGTATATATGTAATATATATAGAGAGAAAGTATTGGATTCATGTCAAAAATTCGATGTCGAGATTTTGATGGATCTTCACGTTTGAGGTCCCCTGAATCCAAAAAAAGTGGTTTTTCGCATTTATAGTCTGTCTGTGGGTGGGTGGGTGGGTGTGTGTGTGTGTCTGTGTTCACTTTTAAGCATGGAAGATTTAGACTTATGAGGCTGAAATTTTATATATAAGTTAAACACCCCGGGACCGGAAAAATAAGCTTTTAATCAAAATCGGCCAAAGAATACTAGTACTTTACTGATGTACTTTTTCAGTTTTTTCGATTTTCTCAAAATTCGCTCTAACGATTTTGATTTAAAATTCAAAAATCAATTATTTTTTAGATGCTCTTTCAAATGTATATTCTCGTTTTGCCCTCAAAATTGTTTGAAGACCACTTTACTCTTGCACTCCATAGAAAAGATAGGAGAAATGGTTGCCATGGTAACAAAATATAAATATTTTCCCATACTTATAAATTTTACATCTGAATTCAAATATTCCCTACTGTCGGGAACTAAATACATGTCGACACAAAAAATCTGGTGTGACAAGCACAGTACACAACTTTCGATTACCGAAGGTAAGAGAAAGTTGTGTGCTGTTATTTGGTCACACCAGATTTTTTTTTCCATTGAAGGTTTTCAGGCCGTTTTATCAATGACCGGTCGGAGATTAAATATTAACATCAGAGCAGCCCAAGTCAATGGGAAAGAACAAATGATCACGCAAACAGCAGGATGACGTCATTGGGTCTGAAAACGCTCAATGGGGAATACTGCCTATCCTGCGGAGGCTTTTTATTTTTAGTACGCAAATAAATAAAAATACTCTATTTAAATTTTAAAATAAAAATAAATAAATAAAATCCTCTTTGTTTATTTTTAATGTTCGTCATTTTTTAGGCTTGCATTTCTAAATCAAGAGATATAGAGGCACAAATTTCAAGCTCAAGATCTGGACAGGAACCGTAATCAGATAAACATCCAGAAAAATCATTTGAAAAAGTAAAATAATAAATTTTCTACTGATTAAAAAAGGAATAAAGATGTAAAATTGTGGGTCATTTTTGGTTTTGGTGGTGAATTTATG
>JAKCPI010018291.1:0-10757 GCA_023213315.1 Euborellia annulipes
AAAAAAAAAAAACAAACAAACAAACAACTAACTACGTAACTCGCCTTCGATTTAAGAGAAATATTTTTCTATTTTTTGAAGGAAAATTATGACATATAAAAAATAACGTTCGACATTTTTATAAAAATACATGTTTTGAGGTCCCCTAGGTCCAAAAAAGTGGCAAAAAGTACTAGTACTTTACTGATATACTTTTTCAGTTGTTTTTCAATTTTCTCAAAATTTGCTTATGCAAGTCGCACAGTGGGTCGGAATCCGAAAAAGCTGGCCAAAATTCGAAATCTTAATAAATCGATCTGAAATTTGATACTGGGGAGTTTTTGGGGTTGCTGATTACGGAACCGATGTCAAAAATACAAAATTCGAAATGGCGGAACCAATATGGCCTAATCAAAAGTAAAAATGCAGGGGACATTTGCCCCCCCCCCAAGGGCTCTGATTTTTTTTTATTATTCTAAATAAAATTACATGAATTTAAGTGTAAATAAAATTACAACCATATAGTTTAAATAAAACAAATATTAATATAATTTTAATAAAAAAGAAAGAAAAAAATTAACAAAGACAGTATATATGAGAATAAATTTATAAAAATTTATTAAAATCAAAAATTATCACGAAATTTGAGTTAAAAAAAAAAAATTGATTGAATGTAAATTCTAAATAAGTGCAATAAGGACGCGTACTGTTGTTTTTGTACGTTATGTGTCGTTTTTTTTACCTCTTTTTTTGGCATCACTTTTCTGGCAACTTCATGTCCGCCCTTGATCTATGGCTCAGAGCTAGAGTAATGCTTCAGTAATTGAAAGTTGTGTGCTGTGCGTCCAGTTACACCAGATTTTTATAATTTTAAATAGATTTTATGGACCCTGTTATGCAATAGTGTGTCAAGCGCCAAAAAAATTAAAAATTGAGTTAAGAACGGAATATTGTTTCAAATGCTATAATTAATAGTATTTTTTATGAAATTATATATAATCCAATGAAAAACAACAAAAAACTTTATTGTTAATTTTCTTAAAACTCGGTAGCTGGCGATTGACACACTATTGCGTAACAGGGTCCATATAAATACTAACAGAAGTTTACACATAGTAATTAAAAAATTGAATCTTTTAAAATTAGACTCACTTTTTTTTATTTTTTATATAAAAAAAAAAAAATAATACAATCTCCACCAAAAAAGATAGTTAGACCACTCAAAGAAGGCGAAATGTTGGACGTTAATTTTTTGAAACGAAAATATTCATTCTACAAAAGCAGGAGAAAAAAAAGGCTTCAATTGCCTTTCAAGACATTTAAAGTGGAATAATAATAATAAAAAAAAAAAGAACAGAGAGCTAAAATGGAAGTAATTAACTTATAGAGAGAGAGAGAGAGAAATCAAAAGAAAAGGACAATTAGATCGGCGAATTTATTTGAGAGAGAGAGAGTCAATAGAAAAGAACAAGAGGAAGAGGAAGAGAGATCCATCTCTCTCTCTCTCTCTCTCTCTCTCTCTGTTGGCTCATAAAGAACAAGAGTGAATTAAAAAAAAAAAAGAGAGAAAAAAGTAGTAATGCACACACGTGAGTCGTAATCCCTTTGTTATTGTTATGGTAGGAAACAAAAAGTTTTGTTTGATTAACAACAAAACAATAAAGAATCAAAGTCTATTGAAACGATTAATCTAAATATTTTAAGATGAGAGAATTTATTTGCTTCTTTTTTCGTACAGGGGAGAAAAAAAAAACTCTAGGGAGAGAATCAGCTCCAGGATAGATGTCGATCAAGGTCCAAATTTGGGCTATTATTTTCAATTTTTATCATATTGAAGTGATTTTTTTTTTTTAATTTTAATTGAGTAACTTGCTTTTGGAATTTTAGAAACCAAATTTTTTATGCTTAAAAATGTCCTTTTAGGGAATACAGGAAAATTATATTCATCCCGAAATTCCTATACTTTTTGATTTATTTATTTATTTATTTTTTTTTTTTTTAAGGTCCTTCTCGGCATCTAAGGCCATTTAGACCCCATCCCTATTTATTTCAAATGATTTGTAGTCAAATCAAATGATTTTTGATTTATTAATTCCTAAAGTTACGATTTTCCCCATAGGAAATGTATAGAGAAATATTTATGTATTCTTTTCATTTGTGTATTCCATGAATTTAAACAAATCCTCAAGCAGGCGTTGGATTGGAATAGTAATGATAATTTTTTTTCGCCCCCGGGGCTTGGAGTAGTTGGTAGCGTGCCTACCTTCTATACCAGTGGTTCCCAACCTTTTTTGATGTGCGGCCCACTTTTACAGTAAAAAAAACGCTGAGGCCCAGTGTATATGGGGCATTCCACGCCAAATCGAACGGTCTGAAAATTTTTAATTATTGATTTCCTCCATTATTTGATATTTTCTAGTACCCCTTAAAAACCCCTCCTTGTAAATTTTGAGATTTTTTGATCATCGTGACCGATGCATCGGTTCATATTTCGAAAAAAAAAATTTTTGCTCATAATTCCTACAAAAATGATCCAATTTCCAACTTATTTTTTACTTTCTCTTAGCCTATATATGAAATATATAGGAGAGAAAGTATTGATGATGTCAAAAATTCGATGTCGAGATTTTGATGGATATACATGTTTTGAGGTCCCCTGAGTCCAAAAAGTGGGTCCCGCAAATTGGTCTGTGTGTATGTATGTGTGTGTGTGTGTGTGTGTGTGTGTGCGTGCGTGTGTCTGTATGTGTGGACAGATTTTTAGCATGAAGGAATTGAGCTACCGGATTGAAATTTTATATTTAACTTAGGTACCTTCCCACACGCTCAAAATAAGCTTTTGAACAAAATCGGCCAAAAAGTACTAGTACTTTACTGATGTACTTTTTCAGTTTTTTTTTCGATTTTCTCAAAATTCCCTCCAAGGATTTTTTTTTTTAAATTCAAAAAATCAATTATTTTTAAATGCTTTTATTTAACTTACTCTTTCAAGGTCACCAACTTTATGGCTTTGTTAAGGACACTTCCCGATGAGCTAGAGATGTGAAATTTGATATTTAAGAGTCATTTTTGATGACGCAAATTGTGAGTTTGGTTTTACCAAAATGGACCAAACTAATGTGGTACTTTATTTGAAACCCTTCGTGAATTAATGTAATTTCAAAAGACTTCCCGATGGGCTAGAGGTGTGAAATGTAATACTTAAGAGTCATTTTTGATGACGCCACTATATGGTGGTTTTGATCAAAATAGACCAAACTAATGTGGTACTTTATTTGAAACCCTTCGCAAATTAATGTAATTTCAAAAGACTTCCCGATGGGCTAGAGGTGTGAAATGTAATACTTAAGAGTCATTTTTGATGACGCCACTATATGGTGGTTTTGATCAAAATAGACCAAACTAATGTGGTACTTTATTTGAAACCCTTCGCAAATTAATGTAATTTCAAAAGACTTCCCGATGGGCTAGAGGTGTGAAATGTAATACTTAAGAGTCATTTTTGATGACGTCACTATATGGTGGTTTTGATCAAAATAGACCAAACTAATGTGGTACTTTATTTGAAGCCTCACGCAAATAAGGCCCTATTAACTATAGTTTTGAATTTTGATATTTACGAGTCATTTTTTTATGATAATGAATAATTTTTCGCCAAATCAATACAGGCCAAACTAATGTGGTATTTTATCATATTGATGATTTTTGATAAGACTAAAAGACTAAAAAGCTTAAAATAAAAATAAAATAAAAAAAAAAGATTTTTAAAAAAATGCTTTTATTTAAATTGAACTAAAAGAGAGAAATAAGAAAGAAATAATTTAATTGTTCTTGTTAAAATTTTTTAATATTTATGACTTAAAATAAAAGCGTGGGGCGCGAGCCTCGGAATCACTTCGAAGCGCCCCACGCTTTTATTTTAAGTCAAATATTAAAAAATTTTAACAAGAACAATTAAATTATTTCTTTCTTATTTCTCTCTTTTTAGTTCAATTTAAATAAAAGCATTTTTTTTAAAATCTTTTTTTTTATTTTATTTTTATTTAGATGCTCTTTAAAATGTATATTCTCATTTTGCCGTTGAAATCTTCTGAAGACCACTTTACTCTTGTTCTTCATAGGAAAGATAGAAATGGTTGCCATGGTAACGGAATTTAAATCTTTTTCTTTTTATTAGATTAAAAATCTGGTGTGACTGGCGCACAGCACACAACTTTCTCTTACCTTCGGTAATCGAAAGTTGTGTTCTGTGCTTGTCACACCAGATTTTCGTGTCGAAATATATTTAGTTTCCGCCAATATATTAGAAATTTAAGATGTCAAATTTATAAACATGGGAAAATATTTATATTTTGTTACCATGGCAACCATTTTCTCCTATCTTTCCTATGAAGCACAAGAGTAAAGTGTGCTTCACACAATTTTGAGGGGCAAAACGAGAATATACATTTGAAAGAGCATCTAAAAAATAATTGATTTTTGAATTTTAATCAAAATCGTTAGAGCGAATTTTGAGAAAATCGAAAAAAACTAAAAAAGTATATCAGTAAAGTACTAGTACTCTTTGGCCGATTTTGATTAAAAGCTTATTTTTCCGGTCCCGGGAGGTATTTAACTTAAATATAAAATTTCAACCTCCTAGCTCAATTCCTTCATGCTTAAAATTGAACACACACACACACACACCCACCCCACACACACACACACACACACACACACACACACACACACACACACAGACCATGTCGCGAAAACCACTTTTTTGGATTCAGGGGACCTCAAAACGTGAAGATCCATCAAAATCTCGACATCGAATTTTTGACATGAATCCAATACTTTCTCTCTATATATATATTACATATATACATAGGTAAGAGAAAGTAAAAAGCATCTCATAAGCACCTTCTACTCAAAAATTTTTCTGCGGAATATTTTTTCTAACGAAACTAAATTTTTTCCGCCACTTTTGTTTTTGCGGAACCAAAGTTTTTCCGCCCCGTGGAAAAATTTTTTTCCCTTTTGCGGAACCTAAGTTTTTCACTCTGAGGGAAAAAAAAATTTTACAGGGCTATATTTTTTTGCACTGCGGGGCCGATCAAACATTTCGGGGGAGGGGCGAGATCCCCTAATATTTGTAAAATTTCGGGAGGGGGGCCCCTCGGCCCCCGTATGTGTGTGAATGGGAAAAAAGTGTTTTTTAATAAAAAAAAAAAAAAATTATAAATATTCGTAAAATAAGTTCAAACACTAGCGGTCCCAGGGGGGCCCAGAGGGGCCCCGGGCCCCCCCCCCATTGGACCGACAAAAATTCAAAAGTTTTATTTAATATTTTAAAACTAAACAAAAAAATCTGGTGTGACTGGCGCACAGCACACAACTTTCTCTTACCCTTCGGTAAGAGAAAGTTGCGCACTGTGCTGGTCACACCAGATTTTTTGTGTCGAGATATATTTAGTTTCCCATAGCACCTTAGTTTCAAACTTGCATTTTAAATGTTGACTGCTTCAAATAAACTATGGTTATTTTTCAAAATTTTAATCTCATATTTGGACATTTTATACACAATATAGAATCGTAAATAAATACAAAATTTCATAAGAATTGGAAAAAAAATTTTAAATGCCTAAAAAGTTCTAAAGGGGACCCCCTTTTGAATCGAAATTAACATACAAATCCCTATAGGAAATTAACATTGTTCCTATGCGAAGATAAGGTGGAAAGGGAATTTAAAAAGAGTAGAGAGAGACGATAATGTTTGCAAGTGAGAGAGAGAGACATATATGTTTTCTTTGAAACAATTAAAGACACAAATAAATTTTTTTTTTTTTATAAAAAAACATTCACACTTTTTTTCTCATTCACACTCACACTCACACACACATTCACACAGTCTTTTCGGCAACTTAGGCCATTTAAGACTTTGACGATAACCGTTGTAATTAATATATCTAGTGTGGGTTCAGGCATTTCTATTTAAGTCATCTGGTATCCAAATGGCTTAAATAAAATCGTCGGACTGCCTGGGTCCGAACCCGCGACGTTTGGTATAGGAGGTAGGCACGCTACCTACTACGCCACACCCGGGGGCAAATAAATTTTTAAAAAGATGGGAATTTAAATAATAATTGATTTTTTTTTTTTTTTTTTTTTTTTTAAACCCTTTTCGGCTACAGAGGCCATTTAGGGGTTATTTATTTATTATATAAATTTTTATATACATTGTACCGATGGCAACCGGGGGGCGTTCCACACGCTGATTGCTCGGGGTCACCAATCCCGAGCTTTCGCCGCGCTTAGCATCACTTAACGTCAACGATTGTGGTGACTGTTGATCTTCTCCGTTGCCAGGCCCCCCGGCTAATTGATTTTTAATCTAATAAAAAAGAAAAAGATTTAAATTCCGTTACCATGGCAACCATTTCTATCTTTCCTATGAAGAACAAGAGTAAAGTGGTCTTCAGAAGATTTCAACGGCAAAATGAGAATATACATTTTAAAGAGCATCTAAAAAATAATTGATTTTTGAATTTTAAAAAAAAAAATCCTTGGAGGGAATTTTGAGAAAATCGAAAAAAACTGAAAAAGTACATCAGTAAAGTACTAGTACTTTTTGGCCGATTTTGTTCAAAAGCTTATTTTGAGCGTGTGGGAAGGTACCTAAGTTAAATATAAAATTTCAATCCGGTAGCTCAATTCCTTCATGCTAAAAATCTGTCCACACATACAGACACACGCACGCACACACACACACACACACACACACACACACACACACACATACATACACACAGACCAATTTGCGGGACCCACTTTTTTGGACTCAGGGGACCTCAAAACATGTATATCCATCAAAATCTCGACATCGAATTTTTGACATGATCGCAATACTTTCTCTCCTATATATTTCATATAGGCTAAGAGAAAGTAAAAATCAATTATTATTTAAATTCCCATTTTTTTTAAAATTTATTTGCGTCTTTAATTGTTTCAAAGAAAACATATATGTCTCTATCTCACTTGCAAACATTATCGTCTCTCTCTACTCTTTTTAAATTCCCTTTCCACCTTATCTTCGCATAGGAACAATGTTAATTTCCTATAGGGATTTGTATGTTAATTTCGATTCAAAAGGGGGTCCCCTTTAGAACTTTTTAGGCATTTAAAATTTTTTTTCCAATTCTTATGAAATTTTGTATTTATTTACGATTCTCTATTGTGTATAAAATGTCCAAATATGAGATTAAAATTTTTGAAAAATAACCATAGTTTATTTGAAGCAGTCAACATTTAAAATGCAAGTTTGAAACTAAGGTGCTATCGGAAACTAAATATATCTTGACACAAAAAATCTGGTGTGACCAGCACAGTGTGCAACTTTCTCTTACCGAAGGGTAAGAGAAAGTTGTGTGCTGTGCGCCAGTCACACCAGATTTTTTTTTTGTATAGTTTTCGAGAAAAATTTAAAAATTTTAGTCATTTTCTGAAAATCATGCACACTTTGATTTTCCTGAAAATCTATTGTAACAAACAACTATTTACTCTACAACTCTTCAGGCGGTTCCGGTCGTGGGATCTCTATGCCTATTTTTTTTTTTCGATTTTTGAAAATTTGGCCATGGAGTACTCACGACTGGTACCGCCTGAAAAGTTGTGGAATTAATAGTTGTTTGTTGCAAAAATTTAAAGGAATGCGTGATATTCAGAAAATGACTAAAATTTTTAAATTTGAAAATAAAACAGGAAAATCATTGAAAAAAATCTGGTGTGACTGGCGCACAGCACACAACTTTCTCTTACCTTCGGTAATCGAAAGTTGTGTACTGTGCTTGTCACACCAGATTTTTTGTGTCGACATAGATTTAGTTCCCGGCAGTAAGGAATATTTGAATTCAGATGTAAAATTTATAAGTATGGGAAAATATTTATATTTTGTTACCATGGCAACCATTTCTCCTATCTTTCCTATGAAACACAAGAGTAAAGTGTGCTTCAAACAATTTTGAGGGCAAAACGAGAATATACATTTGAAAGAGCATCTAAAAAATAATTGATTTTTGAATTTTAATCAAAATCGTTAGAGCGAATTTTGAGAAAATCGAAAAAAACTGAAAAAGTACATCGGTAAAGTACTAGTACTCTTTGGCCGATTTTGATTAAAAGCTTATTTTTCCGGTCCCGGGGGGTGTTTAACTTAAATATAAAATTTCAACCTCCTAGCTCAATTCCTTCATGCTTAAAATTGAACACACACACACCCACACACACACACACCCACCCACACACAGACAGACCATGTCGCGAAAACCACTTTTTGGATTCAGGGGACCTCAAAACGTGAAGATCCATCAAAATCTCGACATCGAATTTTTGACATGAATCCAATACTTTCTCTCTATATATATATTACATATATACATAGGTAAGAGAAAGTAAAAATTAATTGTATTTTCTCTTGAAAAGTACACAAAAAAGAGAAATTTCAAAAAAAAAAAAAAAAAAAAAAAAAAAAAAAAAAAAAAATGGGAAATTGGACCATTTTTGTACAAGTTATGAGCAAAAAAACGAAAAAGAGGGTTTTTTTTTTTTTTCAAAATTTGAACCCAAAAAAATCTCAAAATTTACCAGGAGGGGTTTTTTAAGGGGTACTACGAAATATCAAAAAATGGAGAAAATAAAAAATTAAAATTTTTCAAACCCTTCGATTTGACGTGAAATGCCCCATATTTGTTATGTATTTATTGTAAAATACTCAGGAAATAATAAAGCAAATATCAAAAAAAGAAAACAACATTTAATGTTAATGGAGATCAAAATATACAGTCGACAATACTATATAAACAAATTAGGAAAACTATTGTCTTTGGTGTTTATTACGTCATAATGGAGGTAATTTATTTAAATTTGAAATATATCAATATTTATATGATTTTATAGAAATATATATAATTTTTATCTTTTCTTAGTCGTCCGCGGCCCACGGGTTGGGAACCGCTGTTCTATACCGAACGTCGCGAGCGTCGCGGGTTCGGACCCCAGCCAGTCCGATGATTTTATTTAAGCCATTTGGATACCAAATGGCTTAAATAAAAATGCCTGGACTCCCATATATATATTTTACAAATAACGGGTATTGTTTAAAGTCTTATATGGCCCAAGTTGCCGAAAAGACTGTGTTTATGTGTGTGTGAATGGGAAAAAACTATATTTTTTAAATAAAAATAAAAAAAAAATAATGAAATTATTTTCCTTTATTTTATTTTATTGTATTTATTTAATTATTTATTTATTTTTTTTTGAGAAATTTGTTGGGTTCAATTAATTTTGTATACTAACTGCTCCACCCGACATCGGTGGTTTATTTTTTTTTTCGTTGAGTAGAGAATTTAAGAGGCTCGTTTAAGTTTAGGGAAAAATCTCATATCTATTCCGCCCTGCGAAAAAAATTTTTTCCACCACCGTGAGAATCATTTTATATCTTTTTTTTTTTAGAGACGCGAAATTTTTGCCGCCCTGCGGAACATTTTTATTTCGGAAAAAATTTTTCGCGGAACTATAATATATTTTCAGCACTGCGGGGCAAATCAAACATTTCGGGGCAAGGGGGGGGCGAGCTCCGCTGATGTCTGTGTATCCCTATATATGTATTTGTATTTGGAAAATATCGGAGGTCGCCCGCCCCCCCCCTTAGTAGTTTTAATTTAAAGGTGTTCCAACATTCAATCCAAAATTGAATCGAGCATCAAGCGGCTTGCACAATTAAAATGCTCGCGCAAAATTCTCCTAAAAAGATAGCACGTGCGTGTAGTTACGTGTGTGTATCCGCCTTTAGGCAACAAACACTTGCTGAAGACTTAATAAATATTTTCAAACTAGAAGCAAGTAAAATAATGAATTGAAAGTGGGGGAGGGGATCTATTCTTGCGATCGTCATCGCTCCTTCTAGAGTATTGGTAATCCTTTTGAATAGGCATCTTTCTCCCTTCCCTTGAGTGCTCTGCTCCTCCCTGGACTTAATCGATCTTACATTCTAAGCTCTTGCTGATTACCCCAGAGACTAATGATCCTCAAATCGAAATGAAGTCTAATAAGAAGAATTTTTAGGGTGGTTTAGAGACAATTATTACCAGCTTATGCTGAAATATATGTGTGTTATACGTATGAATAAATCTCTTTTACTTTCTCTTACCTCTTTATATGTTAATATACATAGAGAGAAAGTATTGGATTCATGTCAAAATTCGATGTCGAGATTTTAATGGATCTTCGCGTTTTGAGGTCCTCTGAATCCAAAAAAGTGGTTTTCGCGACTTGGTCTGTCTGTGGGTGTGTGGATGGGTGTGTATTCAATTTTAAGCATGAGGAAATTGAGCTAGGGGGTTGAAATTTTATATTTAGTTCCACACCCTCCCCACCCCCCGGAGAGTGAAAATAAGCTTTTAATCAAAATCGGCCAAAAAGTACTAATACTTTACTGATGTACTTTTTCAGTTTTTTTCGACTTTCTCTAAATTTGCTCCGATTTTTTTTTAAATTCATAAATCAATTATTTTTTAGATGCTCTTTAAAATGTATAACCCTCATTTTGCAATTGAAATCTTCTAAAGACAACTTAACTCTTGTACTCCATAGAGAAGATAGGAGAAATGGTTGCCAAGGTATCAAAATATAAATATTCTCACATACTTATAAATTTTACATCTTGAATTCTAATATGAGGCCATCAGTGCCAGAAGGGCCTAACCCACATTTCACTTTTTTGGTTTTAAGCCTTAGTATCT
>JAKCPI010018292.1:0-23343 GCA_023213315.1 Euborellia annulipes
AAAGTTTTTTTCAAAATTTTTCAATTTTAGTGCAAGGAGTATATACCAAATTTCATCGATCTGGCTGCTTTGGATTTTCAGCAATCATGTTCACACACATACACAGACAGACATAATGCCCAAAATGGTTTTTTGGGTTCAGGGAGGTCTAAAAATGTGGAGAAACATCAAAATCTCGAAGTCGAATTTTTTGACGATTACAATACTTTCTCTTCTTTATATTTTATACGAGAAAGTAAAAAGGCTATAGGGCTTAAAACAATTTTATTTAACCTACAGTCTACAGTATACCTTTCTTGATTCATTATTAACCGATCGCTTGAAAGTAGACCACCAATTTTACCTGGTTTTTAAATTTTTTTTTTTTAAACATTCACACTTTTTTCTCATTCAACTCACACTCACACACACATACACAGAGTCTTTTCTGGCAACTTAAGACTTCCCAGATACACAGTACGTCTTATGTAGGTACATAAGACGAATTGTGCGTTTTATGCGTATATAAGACGTACTGTGCTTTCTGGGTTTAAACGATACTCGTATGTTTTGATATATCTATTGGGGGTCCAGGCATTTCTATTTAAGCCATTTGGTATCCAAATGGCTTAAATAAAATCATCGGACTGCTTGGGTCCGGAACCCAGCGACTTTTGGTATACGAGGTTAGCACTCTAACCCCCTACACCAAGCCCCGGAGGGCTATTTCAAAAATTAAAACCATGTAACAAAATTAAGAAAAAAAGGGCGATTTCGTCTACATTACCATATCCTTTCTGTATCCAAATGTTAAACCGACAAAGTAGCAGAGAGAGTGTAAATTTTTCTTGTTGTTCAAATATTTGTTTCATATATACAGTATATAGAGTCAAATGTTTTATTTATTTTTTTTGTCTGCTCTCTCTCTCTCTCTCTCTCTCTCTATCTCTTTTCTCTCATGAAAAACGAACACCTACAATTTCATTTTGATGTTTGATGATGACATTTAAAACGCAAAACATTTGTACACAAAACGTATGAATTTATTCAAGAGTGTAACCTGGATTATATTTCTAAATATATATTCTATATAAACTTAAAAATTATATGTGAAAATTATATCCCGACTGTAAAAAGAAAAGGAAATATCTACCAAAAATTTTTACTTTTTTTTTTGGACTTTTTAAATAAATATTGGTAGGTATAATTGCTTGTTTTATTATTTAATAATTAAATTATTTAAAAAAAAAAATTAAATATTTGCATATTAATCTTAGGATTCCTTCTTCAACTAACTTGACATGTTTCAAGGGGATCTGGGGGCGGTTAATGAACTCCGAATGATGTGAAAATTATTTTGCGAGTGTTTTTTTAATAGAATAAACAAAATTATAAACTATCCGTAAAAAAAAAAATATTTTCAAAATTTTTTCACAGGGTGGTCGAAGGAGCTTATAAGCTTATAATGACCTCCGAATGACATAAAATTTATTTTGCGAAGTGTTCTTTAATATAATAAACAAAATTAGAACCCATCTCTAAAAAAAATTAAAATTTTGACCAGGGCGGTCGAGGGGGTTAAAGAAATCCGACTGGCGTAAAATTTTATTTGCGAGAATATAAGTAGAAAATCTGGATGACTGGACGCAGAGTACACAACTTTTCCTTATCTTCGGTAATCGAAACTTGTGTTCTGTGCTTGTCACGCCAGATTTTTTTGTGTCGAGATATATTTAGTTTTCACCGATATATTCAAGATGTAAAATTTATAAACATGGGAAAATATATATATTTTGTTACCATGGCAACCATTACTCCTAGCTTTTCTATTAAGTACCAAGTACAGTGACCGCCACAATTAAGTACCTAATAGCTAGAACCTTAAGAATATAGTATAGTATATGGTTTATGGTGAAATAATTTTAAAACTGAAAAGATAAAATAAAATCATCTGGACCAGATTTTAAGTTTTAACTTTTCGGTCATTAAAATTATTTTACTATACACCATATACTTAAGGCTCTAGCTATCAGGTGGGGACTTAATTGTGGCGCCCACTGTACAACAGTAAAGGTGCTTCAAACAATTTTAAGAGCGAAATGAGAATATACACTTGAAAGAGTATCTAAAAAATAATCGATTTTTGAATTTTAATCAAAATCGTTATAGCGAATTTTGAGAAAGTCAAAAAAAAACTGAAAAAGTACATCAGTAAAGTAATAGTACTCTTTGGCCGATTTTGTTCAAAAGCTTCAAGTCACGTCTCAGGGGGGTACCTAAACTTAAATATAAAATTTTAACCTCATAGCTCTTTTGGTTCTTGAGATATTTTGTTCAGACACAAACACGGCGAGACCATGTCACAAAAACCACTTTTTCGGACTCAGGGGACCTCAAAACGTGTATATCCATCAAAATCTCGACATCGAATTTTTGACATTAATCCAATACTTTCTCTCTATATAAATATTAACATATATAGAGGTAAGAGAAAGTAAAAATTACAAAACAAAAAAATCGAAAAATTAAGGACATTCTAATTTTCGGTATATATAATCTACTATTTACAATGTAAAACTTTGATATACAAATTTAATTTAATTCATTTGAAATGTTTTGAATAGATGTTTAATATAAGGCTGATGTTTGAGTATTGTAAAATCGTAGGATATTTGAGATATTTACTGAGAGAAGAAGTAATTAGAAGTTATTTGTTTGTTGCGGAAGAGACGAAAGATGTCATTTTACATTCGGTAGGGGAAAGAGGCTTCCCTCTAGACAAAGCAGAGTATTGGTTGCCTACACTTCAGGGCGGGCTTTAAATTCACCGACTACCTGGAAATCGTTTTATCTTTAATTGAGAATAAAATTTTCATTTTCCTATTTAATCTCTTCTTTTAAAGATATTGTAATTATTATTATTAAAATTGGTTGGAATTCATGTTTCTCTTTGTAAAACATAAAAAATTTTATTAGAAAGACGATTTATCATTGATATAGATACTATGCAAACAAACGTCTATTTACAATCAAGTTGTTCACATGATGTCAGAGTACAGCCCTTTAGACATGCAATTAAAGGCTCTATACATATATAACGCCACTATCTATCGCCTGTCAACAATCGACAAGCGGTCTTATAGTTAGCTGCTATTACTATGAAATCAAGTCAACTGTTTGACAATCCTAAACATACAAAGAAAGAGAGAAAAAGACAAAAACAAAATATCCAATTATATTTAAAGAATCGAATAACAACAACCAGTCATTTTGTGTTATGTCAGAGACATCCATCTGCCAATAGATCCTATCTGTTATTATTTTTTCTCTCTTTCATAAACTCCTTTTATTGTTTTAAACAAAAACATTTTTTCATCATCAAAAAAAAAAAGCTTATTTAAAAAGAAAATAATATCTCAATCTCTATCTACCTGTATATTTTTATTAACTTTGTCCACCAACCATAGGTTGGGCAGGTAAAGTTTATGTAATCGTAAAAAAAATCGAAATTGAACTGAAGCTGCCAAAATGCTTTTTGAGGTCCCCTGAATCCATTTAAGAAGTTTTTCAAAAACTATTCATTCAATTGTTTTTAAATTTTGCACGAAAAGAAACTAGGGGTAGAGGCTTAGAACTGAAAAGCTTTTGGCAAACATCGGACCATTAGGTGGAGCTCTGGGGGGGCGACCAATATTTTTTTCTCCCTTTACTTTCACTTGCATTGTCAGCTCTTACAATTTTTTTACTTTCTCTTATTTTTATTATTTTTTATAAACTTTAAGAATTCGAATATATAAAATAAACAATCAAAAGAAGAAGTAGTAATTTTTTCTTGGTATAATTTTTTAATTTGGCAATTTGTTTTGCAAATTTTTCTAGGCCCTCGGGGTTTGGCGTAGAGTTTAGCGTGCTAACCTCGTATACCAAACGTCGCGGGTTCGGACCCCAGGCAGTCCGATGATTTTATTTAAGCCATTTGGATACCAAATGGCTTAAATAGAATGCCTGGACCCAAAATAAATATATATTATTAAATAACGGTTATCGTAAAAGTCTTAAATGGCCTAAGTTGCCGAAAAGACTGTGTGAATGTGAGAGTGAATGAGAAAAAGTGTGAGGGTTTCTAGTCCACAATTTTGTTATGACTTAATATTTTTTATCCCTCTCCTTCCCGTGGCCTAGAGGCTAGAGGTGTTAACAAATGTCAATATTGATAGTCTTAAAGCCAAGGGGCGCTGTTTATTTAAATAATTTGGATACTAAATGATATAAATGTGCCTGGACACCCTAAAATATATCATATTCAAATAATGAGTATCATTAAAAGTCTATATTGCCTAAGATGCCGAAAATATATTTTTCTTTTACTACAGAGGCCATTAGGTTTTTAATTTATATACATTTTAATTTAATAATACTGATGGCTGATTAAATAATTATATCACCTTTCTGAAAAATCTTCTAAACCCTAAAAGAATAAACTTCTAAAATTTTCCATTCAAGAACTTTTAATTTGAATATAACAATGTAATTATATTTAAATTAAGGGTTTAATAAAAATTTCCATTGTCCTTTGGATCTTTTCTCTTATGATACATCTTTATTATATAAAAAATAAAATTTCAAACAAACCTCTTTTAAAGAATTCCCTCGTTTAAAAAAAAAAAGATAATTGCTATTTAATTAAATAAACTGCTTTTTTGAAAGACGTTTTCTTTAGTAATTTTTATCAAAGATTTTCTAAATTTAAAAGGATTTTCTTTAAAAAATAATTTATCAAATAAGAGAGAAATTAAAAAAAAATTAAACAAAAGGTTAGTACAATATAAAATGAGAAATATTATTTCTAAAGGATAACAAAAGGTGGAGGCGCGATACGTTATTTTAAATTGAATTTATCATTAAAATATATGACCTAAATTTATTATTATTAAAGTTTGTGAATTTCTAAGAATACACTTGTTTGTGTGGGGGGAATAAAGAAGGTGTTTCAAAGCAAAATCGTTTGAACAAAGATTGCTTTCTGAAATTATTTTCTCAACTGTAAAAAGAGTTTGAGGATTAATGTCAAAATTCATTAATAAATAAATAAAGATTTGACACAAATACTGAAAATCGAGTACAAATTCAAACCGGGCTTAGTTGCATTTCATTCCATTTCCAAAACTGTCTTTTTGCAAACACAGATACTCTTCCAAAACTACTTGCTTGCTAACATAAAGATGGCGACTTTCATGAAGTCATTTCCAAAACTTGCTAATTGCAATGAATAATAGCCCTCTGCCCATTAGTTGCAAGCTCCCACAAAATTGTAAGTTTTGGAATGGTGGGCAATTTTATAGTGAAGATCTATATTTTTTCACTTTTTTTTAATTATTATTGTAGGCTAATTACTAGCTAATTACAAAAAACTGCCTAGTTGAATATTAAAACAGTTTATTACTGCTATATAGAAAATAATACTGACCTAAGATCTTGTAAATTGTGTATCTAATTTATATATAATTAGATATTACTTCATGTACCCGAAAAAAGATGTAAGGGGGTGCCGTCGGGAGTCGAACCACGGATCCACCGATTTGCGCTCAGTGTGCCCTTATCTTTTTTCGGGTACATGAAGTAATATCTAATTATATAAATTTCCGTTTCGCGGCTTATCTATGCGATATATATATATATATATATATATCTTAAATATTATATATAATTTCTTATTTATATCTAATTTATTTACAGAATTTATAAACATAACAGTAATAAATTAACGCTTGAGTTTAATAAAATACAGGTTTTTCTCCTTTCCTGAAAATTTGTTCCCTAGGCAATTAGACCTACCTTTTGGAAATAGAGGACTCATATATAGAAAATACTTTAATTTAACTTTGACTTGACATATAGGCAGGCCTATAGAAAATACTTTCACTCTCATTAATCATTGTCTTCATATTCTCCCTTCAAAAAGAAAAGCCTTTAACTTTAGTAAGAGAAAGTTGTGTTCTGTGCTTGTCACACCAGATTTTTTCTGCCGACATATATTTAGTTTCCGCCAAGATATTAAAATTCAAGATGGAAAATTTATAAACATGGGAAAATATTTATATTTTGTTACCATGACAACCATTTCTTCTATCTTTCCATGAAGTACAAGAGTAGAGTGGTCTTCAAACAATTTTGAGAGCAAAGTGAGAATATACATTTTAAAGAGCATCAAAAAAATAATTGATTTTTGAATTTTAACCAAAATCGTTGGGGCAAATTTTGTGAAAATCGAAAAAAACTGAAAAAGTACATCAGTAAAGTAGTAGTACTCTTTGGCCGGTTTTGTTCAAAAGCTTCGTGTCACGTGCTAGGGGGTGGCACACAGACAGAAACACACACAGACAGACAGACAGACCATGTTTTTTTTGTTTTTTTTTAAACATTCACACTGTTTTCTCATTCACACTCACACTCACACACACATTCACACTGTCTTTTCGGCAACTTAGGCCATTTAAGACATTTACAATAACCGTTATTGATTTAATATACATATATGGGATCCAGGCATTCTTATTTAAGCCATTTGGTATCCAAATGGCTTAAATAAAATCATCGGACTGCCTGGGGTCCGAACCCGCGACGTTTGGTATACGAGGTTAGCACGCTAACCTCTACGCCAAACCCCGAGGGCGACAGACCATGTTGTGAAAACCACTTTTTTGGATTCAGAGGACCTCAAAACGTGTATATCCATCAAAATCTCGACATCGAATTTTTGACATGAACCCAATACTTTCTCTATTTAAATATATTAAATATATACCTAGGTAAGAGAAAGTAAAAATTTACACTTTTGATCCTAAGAAAAATGTAAATCGAGGATAGGTAAATTATTAATTATTCCACCTTCTGTTCGATATAACGGAGGGGGGGGCTATTAAGGGTGAATCGCTGTACAAATTTCCTCTTTTATATTAAATTTATTCAAATAAATTGCAAAATCAATTCAAGTTCTAAGTTTATGACGTTTTGCATAAACGTTTGACCCTAAATGGCAAGCAAGTAATTTATGAGTTAGTTATTCGCTCTACTAAATTCTCACAATTATCGAGACAAGTTATCTTTTGGGATTGCTTCGTTTAGCTCTCTTAACTTCCAAATTTCTATTTGAGACCGATAAAAACGGTTTTAATTTAAATTTCAATAAGAAATTAAATCTTTTTCTTTCTTTCAAGATTCGCTCAAATTTTTTAATTATTACTTTTTTAATGTTGGAATTAATTTTATTTAATTTCTAAAGTAAATACTTTCATTCTCATTAATCATTATTGTCTTCATATTCTCTTGTCAAAAAGAAAAGCCGGCAAATTCTTAAAATCTCGTGAGAATGTCACCTTACTGATCACTAATTTTTTGGTCTCTGGACTAGTGTTAAAATTTATTAACTCAAAAAATTTAGTACAGCCGAGTTTTCTTCTCCATTTCTTTCTGGTGACCATCGGATATGATCTAACGATCATAACATAGTCCTACACTGGGCAAGAATTCGATGCATTCGCGTATTATATATTTTTTATCATGAAAATGTCACTAAATAAATTTTACAATATTAATATATGGCAAAAGGAGTTTAGGCCTTTTTAGTATTTTTCTACCTCACTGCTTTAAATTATTTTTTAAATCCCTAATTTTTTTTTTGAAGGGTAACATTTTCTTTTCGCATTAATAGCCTATATCTTTTTTTTCGATCATTTAAACTTCACTCGTATTTATTTAAATAATTATATAACCAATATAATTTAAATAATTGATGGTTGGTAGCCAGATTGGAATAATTTTGTTATTAGGGGGAGAGAATTACTTATATATTCACCAGATGTTTGCCTCTGAATATCTTTTGGCCTAACACTGACTTAAACAATTTTTTTTTTTTAAGTCTCTCGGCATCTTAGGCCATATAGATTTTAAACGATACTTAATTAATTAGCTGAAAACGGTTCCCGGCTATTTGTAAAGCATTATTTCTTGGCTGCCTCTATACATCATTTATTAAAAATCTATAGCGAAACTTTCACATCAATATTTAGGTACCTAATTGTTTTAACATGACAATTATCGCCTGCTGAGATTCATAGTGGCGAAAGTCCGAAAAATTTTGAGTTAAGCCTACCTAACGTTAATACATCTTCTCTTTTGAGTGGCTAAGTGGCGAAAATATATTTCCATTCTTTGCTATTGATTCGGGCCTATTCATTTGTTGCCCAGCTATTTTTGTTTATAAAACTTTCAAACGCCTTTTCTCGAATTGTTGAATTTTCGTCACTATAATTCTCAGCAGGCGATATAACAGCGTTTCTCAACCTTTTTTGGCGGACCAGTAAAATTTGTAAATAAAATTCGAGGACCAGTGATATTTTTTTAACAACAAAATTTTACTAGTTATTAAAGAACTACTACATAAGTTAATTGTAACATTTATTTTCAATTTTAAACAAAGGTGAAAATAAAAAAAAAACATTTTTTGAGGATCAAAAGGCTTTTTAATTATTACTTAATTTTATAAGTTATGCTTGCTTTTTTTAACCCTTTTTGGCAACTGAGGCCATTCAGGGGTTCAACTTTATTAAATAAATAAAATTGCCCGCGGACCATTGGTGGTCCGCCGGACCATCGGTTGAGAATAGCTGCGATATAATTTATCAATTCCAACTGCTATCCAATTGATTTAAATAAATATTCATCTGGCTATCTAAGGTCCGAACCCACTCCTTTGAATTTTAAGGTTATCAATATTAACATTTGTCAATATTATTGAGAACGATGAATTAAAATTTAGAGATGATTATCAGGCCAATTTATTCGGACCTTCTCCTACCGCTCTATGTCTATAAAAAATTAAAAAATTATTTATCAAATAAGAGAGAATTTATCCTCTCAATAATATTATTCACCGGGCTGTCCTCTTGTCATTATCTTTAACCTCTCAACCGCGAAGAGAGGGGGGAATAAATTTAATTGAATAATTTTCTGTTAACCTTTTCATTTTTTATTAATTTAATTACATCTATACATTTACTAAACTCATTAATTGAAAAATTTCTTTCAAATGAATATTTTTTTTTTTTTTTTTTTGAGTGCTTTAACCTCATCTATGTAGAACAAAAAGCATTCATAATATTATATATAATTAATATTATATTAAATTAGTGAATTAGAATAAATGGCATCCAAAAACAAAAACAACAAAACAAAAATTATCATGTCATTATTGAATATAATTCATCCGATATTGCATAATTAATCTTTAACCGCCATTGTGGTTCAGAGACCGAGAGAGATGGTAGGAGAGGCTTACTATACTTTTGTCTTCACCACATGATGGATGTTTCGAATTAAGCAACCCTCTCCCCCACCGCCCATCAAATTCTCCACTATTAAAAAAAAAAAAAAAAAAAACTTTGTAATGTAAAACAAACAGTGTAAACTCGTTAACAAATTATTAACATAGTCTTTTCAATTGAGGAAATTGTTTAACAAGTTTTTAAACAATTTTTCATTTGTTATTAATCATTTTCATATTTATTATTTTATCGTATTAGCAATTTAAATTAAACAAAAACAGGAAATTTCGTTTAAATATCTGAATAAATAAAAATTAATAATATCTGAATGTTAAATAATTTGTTCAACTTTAGGCCAGAGGGATTAGAGCAATAATCAAGCAATGCAAAAAAACTTTAAAAAGTCTGGCGTGACTCAACGCACAGCACACAGTTTTTTTCTTACCTTCGGTAATCGAAAGTTGTGTCTAGATATATTTAGTTTCCCATAGGACCTTAGTTTTAAAGTTGACTACGCGTTTCATAGCTGAAGCTGAGCTACGAATGCTTCCATATCAGTAAAATGTACTTCAAACAATTTTCACGAAAAATTTCACTGGTTTACTTTTTAAAGAGCATCTAATCAAAATCGTTTAAGCCAATTTTGAGAAAATCGCAAAAAAAACTAAAAAGTTCATAACTAAAGTACTAGTACTTTTTTGAGCAATTTTGTTCAAAAGCTTTGTGTCACGCCTTAGGGGAGTACAGTGAGCGCCAAAAGTGCCTGAGCTTAGGCAGCCAAAATGCATAGCGATCGGAACAGTTGCGTTTTAAAGTAGCTTTGCCCCTTCAGTTTCATTAAAAGAGAATATTTATTTATATTCAAAATAATTTTTTATATTATTACTAAAATAAAATTAAAATTTTTTTCTCATATTTTGTTATAATTTACTTATAAATTTTTTTTTTTAATCTATAAAGAAATTAATTAGTGATAAAATTTGAATTGAAGCTTTAATTAAAATATATATTGAATTAACATATTATTAATTATTTTAAGTTATGTCAAATTAGGAGCAAAGTAGGAACCCCTCTCTTATCAGGGGCTCACAAATCTTCCAAAGGAAAACATATATTAATTTAAATTATCAAAAGTACCAAACTTAAATATGATATGAAATTTTTAAATCACAACATTATTACTCTGTGAACTTTTTTTTGTATAAAACAAGAAAAAACCATCATTGCCATTGGTTTTGTTTACAATTGTGCAACAATAATAACATATGAAATGCCTTTTATCTCAGATTTAGGTTAATGGCTCTTGGTTCCTTAGTGCATAACATCGTTCATCCATCTGGATACCAGATGGCTTAAATAGAAATGCTGAACCCACAATAGATAATATATATTACAACGGTTATCGTCAAAGTCTTAAATGGCCTAAGTTGCCGAAAAGACTGTGAGAATGTGTGTGTGAGTGTGAGTGCGAATGAGAAAAAAAAAGTGTGAAGTTTAAAAAAAAAAAAAAAAAAAACATCGTTCATATTTATTTTTATCATTATTATTATTATTATTTTTTTTTTTGTAATTGATTCATAAGGTCCGAAGACCTATAATGGCCAGTGGTCACATGCAGCCTGGAAGAATAAGGTTAAAAAAAAAGGAGAAGCATATAAGGGGAACTCAACTGCGGGAACTGAGAAGATGCCTGTTGAAATTAGACTTGAAAGTCTGAAGATTCTAGGTTTTGGGAAGATAGACGCAGGGAGCTTGTTCCATTCACGGGAGGTCATGGGGACAAAGGAAGATTGAAATTGAATATATAAGTAAGAGAAAGTAAAAATTATTAATAATGTTACTTATAATGCTTAGTTATTTAATAATTAATAAGTATCCATGTCCTTAAGTATTTCACATATACATATAATAAATAAATGGTCGATAAATTATATTATTAATAAATGTATTGTTGAATTTAGGCTATATTTGTTTGTCCTGAATAATGAGTATACCCAGAACCATTTGAAGGGTTTGTTCTCGGGTTCGGACCCCAGGAGAGTGGGGATTAATGAATTTTGTCGGGGGGGGGGTTTTTTTTTTTTTTTTTTTTTTATTTAAGGACTTTGTGGGTATCTATGGCATTTAGCCTTTTCCTATTTATTTAAATTGATTGGTAACAAATTCAATTGAAATTAAAGCCCGGAAATCATAATTTCTTTAGATTACTAGTTTTATAACATTGTGAATTTCTTCTCGGGGGGGCGATCCCCCCTCCCCCCCTTTAATCCGCCCCTGAGGCAGTCCGATAATTTTATTTAAGGCATTTGGATACCAAATGACTTAAATAAAAATGCCTGGACCCCCCAATTGATATATTAAAAACATACTGATTATCGTAAAAAGTCTTAAATGGCCTCAGTTGCCGAAAAGACTGTGTGAATGTGAGTGTGAATGAGAAAAAAGTGTGAATGTTTAAAAAAAAAAAAAAAAAAAAAAAAAGGGGTTTGTTACTCCAAATCCAATAAATCAAATTTCATTAATGGTATTTTCAAATAAACTTAAAACAAATTTGAGAACCATTATAGTAAATTATAATTTCAATTTTAATCTGAATTCTCTTGAAATTCAACTAATTTCCTATAAAGTAGAGACTACTTCTCCTGTAAACGAAACTACCATCTGCAATTAAAATATTTTTTAAATTGATATTTAACTAATTTCATTAAATTCCTATGAGCTTTGATGCCTATAAGAGGGTGATAAGGTAACGTCCCTGAGCCAGTAACGCGAACATACCTGGCATTTTTATTTAAGCTATTTGGTATCCAAATGCCTTAAATAAAATCATCGGAATGCCTGGGATCCGAACCCGCGATCCTCGGTATAGAAGATTAGCACGCTACCAACCACACCAAGCCCAAGGGCCATAAGGGTTAATATGAATAGTATTTAAAACATAAGCAATTTTTTAAAATAAAAAAAAATCATAGTATTTTTCACTTTCCTAGAATACCACAAAAACCATCCTTAGTTGACCCTTCCCGACCATACTATAGGTCTGTTCGTTTCGCTTGCCATTGCAGTATAATTTGCACATTTTGTCCTGCATTCTGTTCGTTTCATTTTGTGCACGCTAGTAAAACTTGCACTTTTTGATCATGATATCGTGCACTTTTTATCATAGTAAGTGAAACGAACAAACCTTATACCTCTATGAAATTCTCAGTACGCAGTATTATTAAAATTTTATTGCAAATGAAAATTAAATTAAATGATAGAGATAACAAAATATTATTAAATATTATACATACAGAATTAAAGTTATTATTCTCTTCCCCACTTTGACCTAATAGACACTCGGCATCCTCTGCAAGAGTGACCTCAATATCCCCAAAGAGCGCCATTTATTTGCTTGTCCCAACGCCTCTTTTAGTCTGTCCATCGTAGAGAAGCAGGCAGAATAGACTGGAAGATTGGACACATTCCCCAGGGATCCCTGCAGCTATTTGCACTCTCAACATAGCAACAGCCAAAGGAATTCCAGTCAAATTCTCCTTTCCTTTCTTCCTTGCTCTCCTTTTTTATGGGTCCTCTTTCTCTCTCTAGCTTTGCAAAAGTAAGAGAGGATCTTTTAAAGGCGTTAAAAAAAAAGGAATTATTTCTTTGGGAATTTCTTACCTATTTTCACACCCACTGGCGTAGCATCGACGATGGCACCCTGTGCTGATATTGAAATGTCTCCCAAGATAATTATTCTTTTCGGCATCTTAGGCCATTTAGACTTTCACTTTTCACTTTCTTTTTTACTTTCTCTTACCTATGTATAGCCTTTATGTAATATATGTTATATAGAGAGAAAGTATAGGATTCAAGGAGAGATGGGTGCTGTGCGACCAGTCACACCAGATTTATATAAATATAAATACAGAATTCATATTGAATTAATTTTATAGGAAATACAATAAAAAAAAATATTCGTGATCTATTAAGTTTTTATTTTGCCCCGGGTCTGGCGTAGTAGGTAGCGTGCCTACCTCCTAAACCAAACGTCGCGGGTTCGGACCCAAGCAGTCCGATGATTTTATTTAAGCCATTTGGATACCAGATGGCTTAAATAGAAATGCCTGAACCCCAAATTGATATATTAATTACAACGGTTATCGTAAAGTCTTGTATGGCCTAAGTTGCCGAAAAGACTGTGTGAATGTGTGTGTGAGTGTGAGTGTGAATGAGAAAAAAGTGTGAAAAAAAAGTTTTTATTTATTTATTTTTTTTCCCAGTCGGGTGTCACCCTCCCTCTAGCTACTCTACTGTTCACCGCTTTTACAATTATTATATTAACGAAAACCTCCAGTTTAAATTTTAATTTTCTTATTTTCCAAGTGAGTTAATTTATAAAAAGACATATTGATATAATTACCATTTAAAAGAAATGTAAATATCTCATGGTTTATCCCTGTCATGATCCCTATTTATTTTTTACAATTATACAAATAATATTCTCATAATGTATTAATGATAAAACATAAATCTCGTGAATTATTTAAAAAATTTGGGTAATTTATTCTATAAATTTAACAGAAATGCGTTCTTGAAATTCCCCATTCATCACTGTTCCAAAATATTTTTGTAAACACATAAAAGCAAAACAATCTTAGTTCAGGGTAGAAAAGCAGTTAATCACAAGGAATTAAAGAAATTAAAAGGGTAGTCACAAATAGGTCAATTATTGAGAATATTGTTTTTATTTTTTATTTTGTTTAAAGTTTTTGTAGGCATCTAAGGCAATTTAGACCCCGTCCTTATTTATTTCAATTGATTGGTATCCAATTAGATTGAAATAAATTTCTCGTCTGGAACGGGATGCGAACCCTTGCCCTTTGGCACCAGAAGCTAATGTTCTACCTCTGAGCCATAGGTCAAGGGCGAGAATATTGTTAATACCTAAAATAATTACAATGCTTGAATGAGATGCATTGTATAGTATGTTTTTATTCTAAAAAAAAAGATTTAACTTATGTAAATTTTTCCCAGGATTTTTTTTTAATAACTCCATGAATCATCTTCAAACTCCATTAAAATATATATATATTTTTTTTTTCTTTTCAATTTAGACATAACATTAAAAAAATCTTTATCTACTATTAGAGCGATAATAACACAAAAAGAATTAATAGCGAACTCAACCCTACCTAAAAAATGAGGTCGTGTGATGGGCGTGTTGGCTTATACACGAAACAATTCGTGGAAATAAACAGATAATAAACCATTTTATATGAACGAGTGTTATTTGTATTAGTGGTGGTGAGGATTAATCAGTTTTCAATTTCCTTTTCACTTTAACAACAAAGTGCATCAGCCACCTCAAATATTCATTCCATCTATGAATAGAAATATTACAAATCTCGTATTACGTAAAATACTCTCATTTTAACTCGTTGAATAAATTGGTTCATTTTTTTTTTTTAATAATTATATTCAAAAATTACCTGAGGAAATTAATATTCGAGAGATATGCTTAATTTAATTAAATTCTAATGTGAGTGAGCATATATGATTTTTTTGTTTTGTTTAAATTAATTTTTGTCAAATGAGAATTCAATCCTAAGAGAAATTTTAATACAAAAGGAGTCAAATATTTATTTTATTATTGTATCAGTGACAAAGCCCGCCTTCGGCTACGCCCCCTGGAATCCCTTGCTCGCCTTCGGCAAGAAAATACATCAATTTTATTCTTGCTGTTTGTAAATTTTCAAATTTCCCTCTCTGACTTAAATTTTATATTTCCCGCTCCCGCTCCACTTCCTGTAACTCTAGCCAATCAGCGTCTTGATCGGCACAGACGGAAGCTAGCCGCTAGCTCTTTATATATAGTAATGATAATGATAATGATGATTATCAAACTGGAAATCAATTTACAATAAAATTTTAATTGTCTTTTGAATGCTGTTGAATATTTTAATGATTAAAAAATCACTTTATTTATTAAATTTAAAAATATTTTTTAAATATTCATAATAAATTTATTATTATTATTATATTATTATTATTATTTTGAAATTTCTATCGGGATCCCCGTTTATTTACCCGAGGTGCTTTCGTGTACGAAGACACACACCTCAAACCCAACCGGCCTCTGGCCGTAGCCATCTACCGGCACCCCGTGAAGTTACATAATTTCTTATCTCTAGCTCCTCCTCCTACTTTCGTCTCTAGCTGGTGAACTAATCCTTATTTCTGGTTCCAACCGGCTCCTTATATCCAACCTCTTCTAGGCTATGGAGGATGTCCTAGTTGAGGAGGGACTCCCTCAGCACCGGCGTGTAGCCTACTCCTTTTCGAAGAATAATAAATTAATTAATTACAAGTACAATTCATATTTATATTTATTTATTAAAGGCCTAAAAAAGTAGGTTCTGCCTGGAGTAGAACCCCTGCTTGATCTGTCGATTTGTGTCAGCATGCCATACCATTATATAGACAGCCCCGTACTGCTATTTGAGTTTAATTCGTAGTTCAGCTCCCAGCTAACTCCTATTTTCGGCCTTTTGAGTTAATCAAAATAAATATGAATTGCATTTAATTCCTATCTCAGGCAGTATTGACATGCCGTGATCAAAAAATTCGGATATCATCATTACTAGCCGTCATTTCAAATTCCCTTTATACTATTACTTATAATATATATTGGCGAAAGTAAAGCCTATCTATCGTGATTTTCTATTGGTCCAATTTTTACAGTATTGATGTATTGAAATCAAAATATATCCGGATTCGCATCAATACTGCCCGTCATTCCAAATTTTTTTACCTTACAAGATCAATATTGTCAATCTAATAAAGTATTGTCAATATTATTGATCGTGTAAGGGGCCCTTTAGATTGAAAAAGATCACCTATCAATACATTTTATATAATTATGTATAGTTTATTATATAAGTTATTATTAACTTAATTACAATTATTTGTATTGTTCCAGACTGAAGAAAGCTCAAACGAGACATCATCTTGAGGACACTTGCATTTGGAAAAAGGTAAATATTTTTTATGACTAATAATATTCTTAAAAAGTATTCAAAACTAACAAAAGAAATAGTGATCGAAACGTTTTACTTTATTGTTGAGAGTGATAGTTTTTGTATTAGGCCTATTAATTACTAAATAAATTAACCACGATTAATGTCTTGTATTTATAATAAAGTATAAATCAAATCAAGTTCTAAAAATTTTTAATCATTTGCACTTGAATTGATTGGAGAGGAAATTTTTCATATTAGTTTTGCTAACTCTTGTTTTTTTTTACTTTCTCTTACCCTATATATGAAATATATAGAGAGAGAAAGTATTTTAAATTTATTTAAGGTCTTTTTCGGCAACGGAGGCCATTTAGATCCCGTATCTATTTGTTTCAACTTATTGGTAGCCAATTAATTGAAATACATTTTTGTCTCAGAGACGGGATGCGAACCCGTGACCCTTGGTACAGAAGGCCAGCACGCTATCCCCTACACCAAAGCCTGAGGGCACTCTTGTTTTATAATAAAGCAAATTTGTTCTAATTTAAAACTCATCTATAGACACTCTGTGTGTCTTTGTAATATAATCATATATTTATTCATTCCTCACTTAACTGCCATTTAAATTTGGTATTAAAGTCCATTAAAAAAAATTTTTACGATGAAAGAGAGGGAGGGAGATGATGGAAAGCATAATGGATAAAGCATTTGTATTTGTTATCATTATGTCTGTTGCTCTTAAATCAAATATATTCTTTGTATTTTAAAAATCTGGTGTGACTGGTCGCAAAGCAAAGTTGTGTTCTGTGCTTGTCACACCAGATTTTTTGTAACGACATATATTTAGTTTCCGATAGTACTATTATAGTAATATCAAATAAATTGGAGTCCTGAGAGAGAAAACGTTGCTGGTTTTTATTCTCCTTATCGTCTCTCAACTACGATTCCCAGCTACAAACAACTACAAGTATTTATTAATTTAAATAAGCGAAAAATGTAGGTACCGCCGGGCTATTTAAATTAATAAATACTTGGTTATATGTTTTTCATAATTACTTCATGGACCAACACATGATATATATAATTCTTTAATTATGAATGTCATATATACATACCATACATACATTCTTCCCATTTCATTTATATATATATATATATATATATATACTGTAGATTGGGGTCCAGGCATATTTATTTAAGTCATTTGGTAACCAAATGGCTTAAATAAAATTATAGGACTACCTGGGGTCCGAACCCGCGACCCTTGGTATAGAAGGCCAGTGATAAATGTTTAGTAGGCATTTAATAATTAAATTAAATTTATAATTACCATTAAATGGATAATTTACTATAATTTATTTTATTTCAAATATATAACTTGAGAGCACATAGGCTATTATTTTAGTTTATTATCACTTAGCCTATTATTAGTGGCTACTATCTGATCTAGCTTACCCTTACAACTCTCCTGACCTGGGTAACTTCTTTGTGTGTATTCATACATAAGTTTATGAGTATTTTGTATGTGTGCGTAAAATTATATTTACATCATAAGGAGCCACCACTCTTCAAATTAATTACATTATGAATCTAAAGGAAAGAGTAGAGGGAATTTAATTAAAAATTTATTTTGCATATATATATCAAACTTACACTTTATTGACAACGTTACATGAATTATTTCATCATCGTCAAGTGACGAAGGAGTTAATCTTCTTATTAAATATACTTATCAAATTTATTCATAAATTTAAACTTGATTATAAAATTGTAGTTAAATATTTTCCTAGGTAAATTAATTAATTCAAACTTTTTTTTTTAGAAAAAACTTGTTGATAATCAATATTTATATTTCCTATTCATATTTAAAATTAAAATAAAAGCGACTCGATATTTCAAATGGAATGGTTAGTAAATATGTTCTTTTCAAGGCTCGATTTACTGGTCTTCTCGTCCTTTTTTTTAGAAAATCATTCTAAGTACAGAAAAAAAAGTTAAATATTCGACTTTCAAGAACAAAAGCTATAATATTTGAAAATTGTAGAGCTTTTAATAAATGGCGCATACAATAATTTTTTTGTGAAATCATGTCAAAAAAAAAAAAAAAAAATGAAAATAAAACCGAACTTCTCATGTATTTTTATCAAACAAAAAGAGAGAGAAGGAATGAACTTGAATACATGCTATTTGTTGCTCGGATGGTCAGCAATTTGCAAATGCTTTTTTTTTTCTTTTTCTTTCTTTTTTTTTTAATCCATTTTTTCCTCCATTAAAGCCAATATTTTCTAATTTTTTTTCCCCTACATCTTTATTAAACATTTTTAATTTTCTTAAATTCTTAATATGAAAAAAGAACATTTGCATATTTTATAAAATATAACAGCTTACGATAAAAAAATTTAACGTTGCCATATTTTGATAAATTAGAACGAATGATATATGAACAAGAATTATCATACTTCCACATGATCAATTAATTAGCTATAAAATATAAATTTAAATTTTGAAAACAGTCTTTATGAATCGTTTAACTAAGAGGCATGGATGAAGAAACCAGTTCTAGAGACATAAACAAAATTTCTCAGTTCTGAAAAAGGCACGATTAGATAGCGAAACGTTATACTAATAAAAATCAGTTTTAGAATCTTAAGTATAGTGTTAGTTAAATCAGGAGTTAAAAAATCTGTTGGAAGAAAATTAGAAAGGTTGTCTATTTGCAGACTATTTTGATTCTAATTTGTTTTTGTTTTTTTTAAGAAAAAAAAATAATTAATATTTAAAGACTTTCAAGTACGCCTGCAGATAGGCAGCCCTCCTAATTGTAACTCGGTAAA
This sequence comes from Euborellia annulipes, assembly GCA_023213315.1. Taxonomy (NCBI): domain Eukaryota; kingdom Metazoa; phylum Arthropoda; class Insecta; order Dermaptera; family Anisolabididae; genus Euborellia; species Euborellia annulipes. The sequence continues at coordinate 19,135 of JAKCPI010018292.1, forward strand.
AGCTTTTTTTTTCAGCTGCTGGTTTATTTAAATGAATATTATAATTATTAGTTAGTTATTTTGTTAGGTTGGTATTTTTCCCTTCCATTAATCCATAGCAGGGGTGTCCAACAAGCGAATAATGGTGTTCTGTAAGTCTACAGAACAACATTATTGGGCCAGGGACGCCTAGTGATATTATTACTTTATCTTATCTAATAGCCATATATAGAGGGGAGTATTGCTTTTATTACAAAATTCGATGTCAAGATTTTGATGGAAATACACGTTTTGAGTATCTTTTAGTTCAAAAATGGGCTATCTGTGTTTCTCTGTGTGTGTTCAAAAATAAAGCATGCAAAAAATCTGATATACTTTATATTTAAGTTAGGTACTCTCCTAAAGAGAGCTTTTAAATAATATCGGCCCAAGAATACTAGGTCTTTACTGATGTACTTTTTGAGTTTTTTCCATTTTCTCAAAATTTTCTCTAACGATTTTGATTCAAATTCATAAACCTATTAGACCTATTCTTAGATGCTCTTTAAAATGAATATTCTAATTTAACTAATCCTTTTAAAACTCCTAGATAAAGATATCTTTAGTCTTTCTAAATTTTCATCTTCATTCATTACGTAGAAAGAACTTTATATTAGGCTAATTGAGAGTGGATGATTTCCACAATAAAGATGATCTACTCTTATTATTTTTTGGATATCCTAAAATCATAATCAACGTCTCCCATCCGAGATTGCAGTCACATAAACTAAAATTTCTATAGAAATAACTTTCCAAGTTTCAAAGATATTACTACTTAAAAGTTTATTTAAACTTTGAAATTTGGGCGATCCTCGGCCATCAAAAAAATAGTGAGGCCTGAGTTAGAGTATTAATAGTAACTTATAATAATTTTGTAGGTCAAAGATTAACTGGTTTTCAAACTGTACTGAATTAGTTGTTGCTTTGTTGTAACCTTTAGATTATCTTTAGATAAAAATATTTACGATTGCCTTGAGATTGCTTATACGAATAAGTATTAAAAATTATCCTTATCTTTCAATACCGGAATAAAAGGAGAGATGGTCATTTTAGATTTAGTTATTTGAGAACAAAAGAGCGAGATAAAAATCGAAAACCCTTCGTGTAGGAGGAAAAGAAGTTGCAGGATCCCACACGCAAACTTGACCTTCTTCGTTTATTAGTAAGATTTCTATTTAAGGAAAAGTCACTTTAATGATTATTTGTGAATGACTTATCTTCAGTTTATTATTATTAGAATAGACTGAGTTTGTTTTGTTTTTTTTGTTTTTTATTTATTTTGCCCGTTTGGCCGGTGGCCATTGGGTACTGGATTTGTTGGTAACACTTTCTTGTAGAAATTGTTATGCGTTTAATTTAATTAAAACTGTACTATTTATTTAATCAAAATTTGAATAAATTGGTACTAATCTTTTATAATAAAGTGATTTTTTTATAAATTCTATTTTAGAATTTTTTCCTGCCTGATTTTCCAAACAGTTAATTTTATAGTCTTCATTAGCAAAGGTCCCCTTTATTGCTTGATTAAACTTACTGAATGACTTTGGTGTGCTGTTAACCAAACATCATTAAACAGTCGGACGTTTACTAAAATAATAAAGGATTTTAAAATCAAACTAAAATTTATTTTTGTCTAAATTTAGGAATATTTTAGTTATTGCCACGAAAAATACCTCAATAATCGAAATAGCGATATCGGTAAACAGTAATTCTAAATATTTCTTAGAGGGGAAATTCAGATAATTCGAATAATTGAAATTTTGATATTGTTACAATATGTAATTAATGTTAAATCGAGAATTGCAATCATATTAAGCGTGTAATTAGAGGTATTTCAGTATGTTTTTTTTTTTTTAAAGGTAGATGGATTCATTTCATTAAAGCTTATACATTCAACATCCGTTATACTTTAACACATCCTGCTCCTGATTTATACTAATTTTCCTACTTTTTCTCAGCAAAATAGTAGATGCTATTTTCTCATTATTGCACCATCTAATTTTCTCTAGTCGTTCCCTTCAAACCATTCTTTAAAACAACGCTAGTTTAAAGATATTGCCAAATCAATTGAAATAAATAGGGACGAGGTCTAAATAGTGGAATAAGACCTTAAATAAATTTATAAAAAATACTACTACTAATATTAATTATACCCTTAAAATCCAAGGACTGTGGATAGCAGGTAGTCAGATGAATATTTATTGGATCTATTGGATACAAATTGGTATAAATAAATATGATACGATCACTGTATCATTAATAGCACAAGTTATATAGTCTCATATGCCGAAAATAAAAAAAAGACAACCCTTTGGTTGTTTCATCTTATTTATTCAGTGAGATTACTCACTGTATTGTACCCAGATGACAAACTCATCAACATAAACAATTTTGAGGAATTGATGTTGAGATAATCAATTTTTTCCGAAACTTCTCGTAAATTTGTGAGGCTTTATATTTTTTTGGCTGCTTCTGCTCCTTTTCCTGTTATAAAGGAACTTTTATTATAATATCCTCGCATATTTTACTCCATATCGAATTGGACATATAACTGACTAGGACAGTTGATAGATAAGATAGATATCTGACAATATACCATAAAAATATAATTCCTATAATAATTCAGACAAAAAATATTTAAAAAAAAAAAAAAAAACGTATCACTAGTATCTTTAAAATTTATTAATATGTGGAGGGATGCCCAAGATTCTTAACTGACTGATTTGTTGTTTACTTTTTGACAAAAAACTAAAGATCCTATCAATTATATATAGACCTACTTAAAAGTTTACTTACAATTATCAGTATATACATGGGCGTAGCCAGAGGGGAGGCCATTGCCCCCCATGGCTGGTCCTAAAAATTAAAAAAAAAAAAAAACAAATATATATTTTTTCCATGGGAATTTTTTTAACACTACATTAATTTAATTTTTTTTTATTTAAATAATTAATTAATAATCTATGTATATATTAATTGGAAACCACCCCCCTCTCGCTCTAACGAGGGGTTGCCCCCCCCTAACAAGAATTTTGGCTACGCCCATGAGTATATATAAAGTGCAATTGAAAACATTCATCGCCCCTCTTTCCTCTCATCCCTCAATCACATTGAACGCAATGAAAAATTTTATTAAAAGAGAACAACATTGTGTTCCACATACAATTGCGCAAATAAACTGTTATTAATATAGCTTATATAAAATTATTCTGTATCTTTTATATATATTCGATTTTCAATTAGTTACATATAATTCACCCTTTTTCTATAGATGAAAGAGAATAAAAACTAAAGAAAATTATCATTAATTATTATTCATTTCACGTCATAATCAGTCTATATACGATTGCGAGTCCATTGCGGTCGGAGAGAATTTCATTAAAAATGCACATCAGGAAATTACCCCCCTGGTGTTTGGTTTGATTTGTTTTTGCTATTCTCATCTCTCAACTATTATATATGTTACTGACTGGTGCTGCTGCTTCAATTCCAATTTAATATTTAAAATGAGTGACCATTAATGAGTCTCTCTGCATGTGATTTATGCACTTTAAATGAGCTATTCTAATTTAATATTTATAGCAAATAATTAATTTTCCCCTCATCTACTGTATTTATTTATTTTATTATTTGATTTTTTAATAACAACATATATGTAAATCACATTGAAATCTGAAATTTCAGCTTTTTAATCAGAGGATATTTGTTCATTAAATAACAATATATCTTTTTTTTTGAAATGGAGGGAAAAATTGTTTTTTTTTTGTTTAATTTTTACTTTTTTGAAATTTATTAAGCTTAATAAATAGATAGAATAGTGTTTGGGTTGCAGGTAGCCAAAAAAAATCGATGTTTTGAAAGTTCAGCACTCCATTCCTCAGAACGAATAGGTTTTCAAAATTTAAACTTGGATGGCAGACATCTACCTACTGGTATAATATAATAGTAAAAACGACAAATAACATTACAATGTTTTCTATTGTTGTTCTACTGTTGAGTTGTAGAAGCATAGACATGCAGCCAAATATTTTATTGGCTTAATGTTTCTGTCTCTATAGACTCCATCCTCACAGCTCAATGGATTGTAAGATCTCTCATCTTATGAGCATTATACATAACTGCTTAATGCAAAATACGAGGGCGATTTGGAAAGTAACCTCCTATCCTCGCTGTGAACCAACACATAGAAAA
>JAKCPI010018293.1:0-17624 GCA_023213315.1 Euborellia annulipes
AGCCACGGGGGGGGATTTGGGGGTTCAAACCCCCCATTGGACTAAGCCATGACTAGATATTTAAGCTCTATAATACAAAATACTTTTTCTCTCTATATATTTCATATATAGGGTAAGAGAAAAGTAAAATATAATAATTTTCTCTAGCTTAAAAAAAAAAAAAAAAAAAATTAAATAAAACGCAAAAATTCGAAAAATTCAGAATTTTTTCAATTGAAAAAAGATTTGATTTTGTTATCACTTTATAAAAAATTAAAAGCCGCTTAAAATTGATTAAATCTCGCAAATGAAAAATAATAAAATTATGAATTACAAATATATATTTTTCCCTTTGGGAATTTTTTTTTAACGCCCCAATCCACTACATTAATTTAATTTTTTTTATTTAAATAAATAATTAATAATCTATGTATATATTAATTGCAACACCCCCCCTCTCGCCCTAACGAGGGGTTGTCCCCCCCTAACAAGATGTTTGGCTACGCCCATGGTATTTTTATTTTGTATGTTGGTTTGTGTAAATGAGTAATGTTACAGGATTTGTTATTATTTTTAAGATAATTATTATGTTAATAAATATCCAAATTTTCTATAATTTTTATACAAATGTATAATTTAAAATGTAATTATGTAATAACAGTTATAATATATCCTATTAAAGTTTATAAATAAATAATGAAATAAATAAAAAAAACTATTATTATTTTTTTTTTAAACACACACCTTTTTCACCCCCCTCACACACACATACACAAAGTCTTTTCAGCAACTAAAAAAAAAAACTAATTAGAATAACTTTTTACTACTCAACGAGATTAACTACAGTTTATTTAACATCAATACAAGTAGGCACTCAAAAAAAAACAATAAATTTTTAAGTTAATCTGCTATATTTTTGGAGAAAATAAATTAATTTTTTTCATTTTAATAAATATTTACGTAAGCCAAAATCGGTCATTATAGCATAAATTTCATAAGAAATTTCAGTAACATTGTATATATTTCAAACAATCAATTCCGTAGTTAAAAAAATATCGTGAAGAATATGAATAAAAGAGTCTGAAGATTGCTGCAAATAAATGTATTTTCACTCAAATTCCTAAAAAATTGATAGAATATATTTTGTTTTCTAATTGAATAGAATAGTTATTGTAAGAAAAACGTAGGCAGGCTAAATAAAATGCTTATTATATTAACTTAAACGCGTATATTATTGAACAAGTTACATAGGACGCCACTTCAAGTACTGCGTAATTCTCATGAATACGCCATGTATTTGACTGAACGATCCCTTTCAAATACGCGCCGTACTTAAACCTAGGTAGTTGAGTATTTCGCCGCCCGTAAATACGCCATGTATTTGACTCAGCTGAAACCACGTTGACTCAAAGTTTTCTTTTTATCAGTGTAGGTATCTCAATATTCATTGCAATTAAATACAATATCCCTTTAATTTGTTATGTACAAAAATATTATCTTTTACTTGCTGTTCGGAGCTCTCTTATTCAAGATTTGATTCTTCTTAAAAAATAACCTCCGAACAGCAAGTAAAAGATAATATTTTTGTACATAAATTAAAGGGATATTGTATTTAATTGCAATGAATATTGAGATACTTAAAATCGTCTATATTTGACAATATTTGCCTGATGAAGGTCGTGATTGGTGACCGAAACGTCGGCGAATAAAAATAAATAATTTTTTTTTATTTAATCTCCTGGCTGCAAAGTCACTGCGAATTCCTAAGTAAATCTCCACAGCCATAAAACATCAATTTATCGAGTTTATGAATATCCCTTGAAAATTTTAAAAAGTGTAAATTTTTATTGTTAGTTGAATAAAAATCAGCTGAAAATATAAACTTTTCTCTTATTCAAAAACTCTAACATGATAAAAGATTTATAAACGAAAATTGGTAGAGTTATTATTCTCAAATGAATGCTGAATTCAACCCATATATATATATATTTTAACAACTTTTGCCAAAAAGGGGAGAAAATAATTTCACAGTCTATTCTAGTCTGTTGATTCCATTTTTAATGAACCACAAATAAACGGATCAACTTTTCAAATTTACTTTCTCTTTCTCTCTCTCTCAAATAGAAATCATTATATGGAATATACGATATTAAATTTAAGTATAAAGCACATTTTTTTTTTTTTGTTATATAACAAAGCATATAAAACCAATTTTCTTTTATTTGAATCTCTCTAAAGATGAAATCTTAAATTAACTTCTTCTTTCAAGGGTTGTTGCTGAATGTCATAAATATGAAAAATTCAATTGAGTAGAAAAAATAAAAATAAAATAAAATCTCCCTTCAAATAAATCAATCCTTTAATATATGTACATATTATATTAACCGTTGTATAAATGCATAATCGAATAACATCATTCTGAGAAAGAGTGAGACAATCCAATAAATATTAAAACATGGAAGAAGTAGATAGGTGCTGTATTTTTTTTTTTTTTCTTTGGTTAACATATATTTTTTATTATATATTCGAAAAGTGCACATTTTTCGGAGTAAAATGATATACAACACTTGTGCTTAAATTTGTTATAATTTAGTTTAAAAAACTTCCTTATCGTTGAAGTGGAGAGAGAGAGAGCGCGCGTCAGCCGCCATTTTCTTTTTTAATAAGATCACAACAATAAACAAAGAATATAATTATATTTTAATAACATAAAATTTTTATTATTAAAAATTAGATATTAATTTAATGAATATTTAATTAAATAATAACTCTTTTTTATTAAAATATAATTATATTCTTTGTTTATTGTTGGGATCTTATTAAAAAAGAAAATGAGGGCTGACGCTCTCTCAAAGAATATAATTATATTTTATATTTTAATAACATAAAAATTAATAACATAATAATTTATTTATTTAATGAATATAATTAAATACGTAATAATTTAATGAATATAATTAAATAATATTTTTTATTTTTATTAAACTTTAATTATATTCTTTGTTTATTGTTGTGTCTATTAAATAAAATGAATATACACTAATGTAAATTTAATTAAATAGTAATTTTAGTTACCATATTTTATTTAAATAAAAAAAAAAAAACATCGTTACACCCATATAGTATAGATTAGTCACTGTCATGTTAAAAATGATTTTTAAATTTATTTGCATCTTTAGTTTCTGTGGACTTCTCCTTAAGATCACGTCAGCTGTGTGAATTAAATAATTAAAGAAAAAAACCTTAGCTGCATCTCTCATTTCTACCTTCTTATTAATATAACATCACATCTATAAAATGCTTTTTGTAGATTTTTTAGTATTTATTCTTAATGTGCACCTTTTCCTGAGTAAAGTAATATACAACACTTGTATTTTAATTTATTTAATTTTAGTTAAAAAGGCCTTCTTTTCGCTGAAGTGGAAAGAGTCATCCGCCATTTTCTTTTTTTATAAAATCACAACAATGAAAAAAGAATATAATTTGAAATTATTTGTTTCTAATTAATTATTTTAATAATAATATAAAAAAATGTGAGATTTAATTATAAAATTAAATGAAATTTTATTTCGATTGTCTTTTATTTTTACGTCCCGAAAGGGAAAGGAGGGGGAGGGAGAGTGAGCGCGAGATACGCATAAAAGTATGAAAAATGAATGGCAGGCTTTCATGTAGGCTCTTTATTATTTATTTATTTATTTATTTATTTATTTATTTCCAAGAAAAATGGGCTATCCAACAGGAGTAAACTCCCAATTAGTGAATAGCACTACAAATATATATTTTAATTAATAATAAGAGTAGTTAGGAAATATAACGTAATTGAGTCTCATTGCTCATACAAAAATAAAAATTGAAAAAATATACATAGAGTTTAAAATAACAAAAAAAATAAAAAAATAGTTAAAAATAATAATATTGAAGCCATAGATTAAACATTATCATATGATGTAAATATATTATATAATTTTATGAAAATAATTATTGAGATGTTTTAAAACCTCAAGAGAAAAGAACTCTCTTCAATCCCCTCTTACAAACATCCAATGAGCAACAGAAAATGTCCGGAAGATCTTGAAGGAATAAATCATTATAGACTATACAAAGACGATTTAGAGGGGAAAAATACGATGCATTCGTTTTACACTGCCATAGAGTAAAAAGCTCATTACTTCTTGTTGTTCTGCCTGGCACCCGAAAACCCAACCGTTCTAACGTTGCCGGGGCATCTATGTGATTATTTAATATTTTATATAGGTAGACAATATCAAAATAAGTTCTCCGTTTTTCAAGAGAAGGTAGAGTCAAAGAAATATTCGGAAATTTTTTATTAATAAAATATAAAAACCTTCTCTGAATTGTCTCGATTCTATTTATATAAACTTGATAATGTGGTGACCAACATACAGATGCAAATTCCAGGCGAGAACGAACAAGAGAACAATATAAGTTAATAAAAGTAGATACGGAGGAAAAACGATGACTGATTCTTAAAACAAAACCCAGCATTTTAAATGCTTTTTTTACAATTATGTCTATATGGACATCAAAGATGAGCTTTGTATCCAACATTACTCCAAGATCCTTAACAGTATTTACTCTAGCGAGTTCGTGATTATTAATACTATATTTAAAAACGATAATATTTCTATTTCTTGTAAATGTAATTTGAGTACATTTATTGATATTCAAAAATAGACCATTATCGTTTGCATAATTACTAAATCTATTTATATCATTTTGAAGTAGATAACAATCATTTTTATTTTTTATAGTTGAATAGATCTTTAAATCATCAGCATACATTAAGATTTTTGCTGCATGAAAACACTGAGTTATATCGTTGATAAATATAATGAATAGTAAAGGACCAAGGTGTGAACCCTGTGGAACGCCTGAAATTACCGGGAGAGATCTAGAGCGAAAGCCATTTACTAAGACACATTGCGATCTATTAGATAGGTACGACTCAAACCATCCAAGCAAGGATCCATGAATTCCCATTAAATTTAATTTATTTATCAATAATTTATGATTAATTTTATCAAAGGCTTTACTAAAATCTGTATAGATTGAGTCAACCTGATATCGATCCTCCATCGATTTCCATATATCATCCGTATACTGTACAAGATTCGACTCAGCGGATCTCCCGGGAACAAAACCATGTTGCTCAATAGATAAAACATTCTTAATAGAATTGAAAAGAGTTTTATAAACGATTTTTTCCAATATTTTTTCAAAAACACATAATTTTGAGATAGGTCTATAATTTTCAACAATATTCTTTTGACCATTTTTGTGAATTGGAATCACTAAAGCCCTCTTCCATTGTGAGGGGCACAAACCATCAGACAAGGATTTATTATAAATTAAAGAAAGCGGATATGAAAGAGATGAAACACATCTTTTAACAAAAATACTCGGCAAGCCATCATCACCAGCACCAACATTCTCTTTCATATTCATAATTATTTTACTCACTTCTGACTCAGATGTAGAAATACTAGCTAAACTAATGTTATTGTAATTTTGACAAGTTTGGTTATCAAGTTTAATAAAATTAGAAGAGCAGTAAACAGAATGAAAATATTCAGCAAACATATTAGAGATGTCATCTCCACTAGAGGAAGTGACACCGTTGTATTGTAAACAAGAGGGTATACTGTTCTTCTTGAAAGAAGATACATAACTCCAAAATTTTTTTATATTATGGGGAATTAATTGTTCAATTTGCTTAATATACTGATAGTAACATTGTTGAGTCAGGATTTTAACTTGTTTTCTAAGAGTTGAAAATTCTTTATAGTAAGTAACATTTTTAGATTTTTTATACAATAAATGGGCTCTGGACTTTTTTTTTATTAACTTTATTAATTCATAAGAGTACCAATTGGGATATGATCTCTTATTAATTTTATAATGAGGTACATAAAGATTTATATGGGATTTAATAATTTCATAAAACTTGTCAACCATTTGAATAACACTTAAATTATTAAAACATTTGTCCCAGGGAATCAATAAAAATTTATCATTTAAAGAAGAATAATCAGCTCGATTAAAATTATAAAAGAATTGGGCATTATTATTCAAAACTCTGTTCAAACTACATTCCACATAGATTATCAGAGGGGGATGGTGCAGATCAATATTAGTAAGTGGACAAGTAGCACTTTTTACTTGGGTCTTTTCAATATTTGTTAAAACTAAATCAAGAATCCTGTGATTAGTATTAAGTTCTCCATTAAATTGCTTTAAATTAGAATAGGCCATAGTATCAACAAAATTAGATGACATAGCGTTATACGTGTTATTAGGAAAAAACCATGTATTATTTCCAAATCGTTCCCATTTTAAGTAAGGTAAATTAAAGTCGCCACAAATCAAAATCTTATCATTAGATAAAACATCACAAAGAGAAGCCAAGTTATCAATAAATAAATTTAAAGCAGCACAATCTTGAGGAGGAATATAAACACAGCAGATATGTAGCTTAAATGAATTATTTGAACTTATTGTGATCCAAAGGTCCTCCGCAAGAGTGGACCATTCAGATCTTTCCACGAATCTTATGTGTTCTTTAATGCCTATCATTACTCCCCCTCCATCCAGCTTCCCCGATATCTGCAAATCCCTATCTCGTCTAACCATGGCATAATCATCAGAAAGAATTTCTTGATTTGATATATTTGAATTAAGATTAGTCTCAGTTAAACATATAATATCAAAGTCACAATTAAAAGAATTCAATCGAATATTATGAGTTTTGGATCTAAGGCCGCGAACATTCTGATAATATACTGACAAAGTCATTTTAAATAAATAGAAAGAGGTTCATTATGAAGGCGAAATATAGAAAAGGGGTTACATAAAAATAATAGATCCTTAAATAAGTGACCAAATACAAATTAAAATTTAAAGAGCCAAAATATAAACATTGGAAAAGTGAGATAGAGTTGTTATCATTTTTTATAAAATGAATAAATTTTTCATTAATACAGAAATTCGATAAAGAGAGAGAGATATAGATATTATTCGGCGTTAATCCGGCTTCAAGAAAAATAAAAATTAAAAATATAGTTATTTTTAGAGAAAAAAAGAAAAAGTTTAAAAAACACTCTATTATTAACTGAATTAAGTTAACAAAACTCCCTGTTACTTCATTTCTAAACTGTTTGTTAAGAAAGTTATTTTCATAAAAAAAATTTAAAAAATTTGAATGCATATTGAAAAGGTGGATAACAGTTAGGATAACGTTAAACAATCTTACGAATTTCATCCTCGGAAGAGACACGAAATATCAAACTCGTATCATTTTTTCTTGCCAATATTCGTCCGTCCCTCACCCAAAGATACTTAAAATCAGATGCATTTTTCTTTGCAGCACGAGCAAGGGCAAATAACTTGCGATTATTTGCGATTATTACCTTCACTTTCATAATAAATTTATCTCAAATGTTATATAGTATCAACTGCAGCTATTTCTTCTTCTTCTTCTTTTTCCTAAACTCCCAAGTGGCGTTAAATTTTTGAAAAAAAAAAGGGTCTTTATTTTTATATACGCAAGACGTGACGTATTTTATTCAAAGAATCAATAGGACATGTATAGAGAGAATCGTTCATTTGTGTGTGCACCAACTCTCTAACGTGACGCGAAACTCCAACGAGATATCAAATTTTCATTAAGAAGAAGAACCTTTTTAAAATGAGAAGTAAAAAAAATTCGAGATATATATTTTTAAATAATGCTTTTTCTACCTCTATGGAATCTGAGATTTCACAGGGAAAAACGCCTGGTTGTTATGTTTAATTTGAATGTTTGCCACCAGGTGAAAATATAGCGTTATTAGTAATCATGGCCGTTTCTGGGTTTGTTATCGCCTCCGTGCCAGATCATTTTTGACGCCTCCCCACCCGTAGTTTGTTTAGGAATATAATAAAATATAAATTAATTCCCTAAGTCCAAAAATCAATTTGACTAGTCTCAAAGTTACTACACAACTTTCTCTTAGGCCGGATCCAGAACTCAACGCGAATCATGGAATGCGAACCTTGATCAAAGCTTTTTTGCCTCAAACATGTAGAACAGTAAGGCCCCAGGCAACTCTACGAGGAGAGGGAGTTACTGTGCCGTGGAAGGGACCTAAAGAAGGTTTCCTCTCAGTGATGCATTCTTCGAAAGAAGCTGAACAAATCCTCAAGCAAGCCCTGGATTGGAATATAGGATCTCACCACAATAGCCCCAGGCAACTCTACGAGAAGAGGGAGTTACTGTGTCCGTGGAAGGAACCTAAAGAAGGTTCTGGGAGGGATCTCAGTGATGCATTCTTCGAAAGAAGCTGAACAAATCCTCAAGCAAGCTCTGGATTGGAATATAGGATCTCACCACAATAGCCCCAGGCAACTCTACGAGAAGAGGGAGTTACTGTGTCCGTGGAAGGAACCTAAAGAAGGTTCTGGGAGGGATCTCAGTGATGCATTCTTCGAAAGAAGCTGAACAAATCCTCAAGCAAGCTCTGGATTGGAATATAGAATCTCACCACAATAACCCCCAGGCAACTCTACGAGGAGAGGGAGTTACTGTGTCCGTGGAAGGGACCTAAAGAAGGTTCACTCTCAGTGATTCTTCGAAAGGAGGCTGAGGGACTGACTCCCTCTCAAACTAGGACATCCTCACTAACATAGAAGAGGTTGGATAAAAGGAACCGGTTGGAACCAGAAATAAGGATTAGTTCACTAGCTAGAAACGAACGCAGGAGGAGTTAGAGATAGGAAATGATGTAACTTCACGGGGTGCCAGTAGATAGCTACGGCCAGATTGAGTTTGAGGTGTGTGTCTTCGTGCACGAAAGCACATCGGGTAAATAAACGGGGATCCCGATAGGAATTTCAAATGTTTGATTCTTCTTTCCTCTTTGCCTTCAATGTGAAGCAAGCCAACTAATAATTTCGTTTCTTAATTCTTCTACATCTCTTTCCAACGAATGACCAATATCATTACAAGCATCGTTTTTTAGATTTTCTGGGTTTTTTAGATTCCATGATAAATTCAAAAGATTGTTTGCCACTCCACATCATAAACGTTCACACAACACAACCGTTAAGTACGCCGTCCAAACGAGCACTGCGAAAGCCTTTATGTTCGCACTAAAAACCGACAGCCGATTGATCAGTGCGAGCGCTGACGCCAACCTTACATGTAAGGCTCGTAGTGTCTGTCTTTCACACGCTGAATTTGCGTTACATTTCACGTTACATTACATCACACTACTTTACGCCCGTCTGGATTAGGCTTTAGATTCGACAATGAAAGTTGTGTTCTTTGCTTTGGAGCTAGATTTTTTTGTGTTGTGATATTAGTATTAATAGTTTACAATAGCACATCTGAACTCAAGAGAGAAATCATAGGTAAATATTTAAATTTTCTTACTATGCCAGCTTTTTAACCAATCTTTTCTATAAAGTACAAGAGTGTAATGTGCTTGAGACAATTTCGGGTAGAATATGAGAGGAAGTTAAAATGGTTGGGAGGAGAAGGCACCCTTTTGCTCTGGTAGTTTGATGATACCATGCGAAATTGTACCTCCGCTTTCCTTTGGGTTTGGCTTCCCTAACACTCTTTGAATTTGGGCGTCTGGCGCCCTTTGGAGTTGGCGCCTCCGTGCTGCCCCGCCAGAAACCGCCCTGTTAGTAATCAATATTACAGTCAGAACGTGATATGAACACAGGAACTATGGTTACAAAAATTGTTCGACACATACGTAACACTGATTATATTCAGATCAATAAAACTTTATAATTTACCATGTTTGTAACCATAGTTCCTTCATTTATATCATATTCTGACTAGTAATAATGTCATGGCAGCAAGAATTGGCACAATTCATGAACGATTTATTTAATTAGCATTATTGTGAAGCATCATACTTCTTCGAACAGTAGGTTTAATTATAACAACGCTGTATACATAAAACTTCTTTCTGAGCAAAATGATATACAATACTTGTATTTCAATTTTTTACTTAAACAATCTTTTCTTCCGACGAGGTAGAGAGTCCACCATTTTGTTTCGATTCTAAACAAAGAATATAATAATTTTGTTGTCTATTTTGTTTCTTTTCAGAGTTCAAGAAACGGATGGTTCGTTCTTTGAGAGTTTCACGGCACTTGCTTGGAAACAAGAAAATCGTCGTTTAATGGCTCTAGAAGAATTAGAAGAACGAACAGCTACTCTTGGGGACGACATACCCAACGAGTATGATTTGGTCAATATGCCACATCTGGCTGAACATCGTTTGCACAAAAAAGAGGTTAGTTTTCATTAAATTTCACCTAAATATAAAATCCCGGATTGTGGGATACTAAAAGACTATAATTATGTCCTTATTATTATTATTATTTGAAATTCCTATCGGGATCCCCGTTTATTTACTCAGGGTGCTTTCGTGCACACACACCTCAAATTCAACCGGCTTCTTGCCGTAGCCATCTACCGGCACTTCGTGAAGTTACATCATTTCCTATCTCTAACACCTCCTCCTACTTTCGTCTCTAGCTATTAAACTAATCCTTATTTCTAGTTCCACACGGTTCCTTTTATCCAACTTCTTCTATGCTAGGGAGGATGTTCTAGTTTGAGGGACTCCCTCAGCACCGACTCCTTTCAAAGAATGCATCACTGAGAGGGAACCTTCCATAGGACGGGATTAGGGTTTGGAAAAAACCGGAAAATTTGGAAAACCGGTTTTTCGGTTTTTCACAAAGCGGAAAACCGGTAAACCGGTTTTAAACCGGTTTTTTTTCAAATGTAAATCAAGGAAAAAAAAATAAAAAAATACTCAAAACAAAATTTTATAGAATTATTTTTTAATAACCGCGCCCCTGCCTGCCACTCCAAATGGCTTAAATAAAATCATCGGACTGCCTGGGATCCGAACCCAAAAAAAAATTATTATTACTACTATTCTGATCCAGTGCCTGCTTGAGGATTTGTTTACATTCATAGAATACAAAAAATACATAAATTTCTCTATACATTTCCTATGGGAGAAATCGTAACTTTATGAATTAATAACTCAAAAAATTGTAGGAATTTCGGGACCCGAGTATTTTTCCTGGACTCTCCATAACGTCCTCTATAAGACTGCAAAATTTCTTTTTCAAAATTCCAACGGAAAGTTGGTCAAACAGAGCGAGACAGACGGACGGATAGACCGTCACTCCGCTATTATTATATATAGATTATTTAAGTATTAGAAAAACGGAGAAAAAATATAAATAATCTATAATTTTTTTTTTTTATTTGTTCAAGGTCTTTTTCGGCATCTAAGGCCATTTAAACCCCATCTCTATTTATTTCAAATGATTGATAGCCAATTCAAATGAAATAAATTTTTCTCGCTTGGAACGGGAAGCGAACCCGAAACCCCAAGCTACTAGAAGCTATTGTAATATCTTCTCTCTGAGCCATGGATCACGGGCTAATTTATAAATTTGAATACAAGTATTAATGAAGAATAAATTAAAAAAAAAAAACCGAATTCGGTTTTTCGGGAAAAACTCGGTTTCTCGGTTTTTGAAAATTAGCCAAAAAACCGGTATACCGGTTTCGGTTTCCACCGGTGTCCAAACCCTAGACGGGATGTCACATGGGATCTAATATTTAAAAAAAAAATCCCTTACGCCCAGGATTTGAACACGGACCTTCTTTGTAGAAGTCGGCACCCAAACCCGCTTCACATTTAAAATAATTTAAAAAGATAATTTATATTCTATTTTATTTAAATGTAATTTGAAAATTTATTTTAGGGGGGGGGGAGTATTTAAAATCCCAAATTTCTGATAGAATTTCTCGAGTTGAATGGCTGTAGATATTCAAATTGGAAAAAGGAACGGGAGCCTTCCCGGGAACAGCAGCCAGGTTAAATAAGAAACTTTATATTTGGTTGCCGACGTTTCGTGTCAAAATTTAGTACAGGTTATGCTGTACTGAAAATTAATTTCATGTTTATACATTTTCAGTACAGCATAACCTATATTAATTTTGGCAATTTTGCTTGCTCTAAAGATGAGTGCGACTAGCACCCGAAACGTCGGCAACGAAATATAAAGTTTCCTCTCTAATCTGGCTGCTGTTCCCGGGAAGGCTCTCGTTCATTTTTTCAATTCCCAAATTACTCTTTAAATTGTCCCCTGAACCCCCTTGCTTGTCTTCGTCGAGCAAAATTTTAAGGTTTCAAATTTCCCTCTCTGACTTAAATTTTAAATTTCCATCTCCCGCTCCACTTCCTGTAACTCTGGCCAATCAGCGCCCTGATTGGCACATACACACAGGGACAGGAAGTCAGTCACTAGCTTAAAGTATGATGATGATGATGATGATTAGAATGACGTCACATCTAAGAAAGCAGCGTGTAGGAATTTTCTAGAATTAGCATTTCTGTAGATGCCATGAAGTAAATTGGCGTTTTTATATTTGAATATGTTTTTTTTTCGTTTTTTAGTTGGAGCAACTCTACGTGGAAGTTCTTTATACAATTAAGAACAAATTGGGCGCATCAACTGGACCCTATTCACACTACAAAGAGGAATTATATTCGTATGCCCAGCAAGCGTTCGGTATCCATCCAGAACATCATAGGACCTTCCTTAGCATCGCAAGTGAGGAAAAAGTAAGTAGAAAAAATTTGATTTTCATTTCTCTTTCTCTCTCAACATTTTTCATCACAAGCTTATTTGACTCGGACCCAGATAAATAGTTGCCATGGTAACAGAATATAAATATTTTCCCATATTTACATCTTCTTCTAATATAACAGCTTCGCCTAAGAACTTGGGTACATATTTCTATATCTCTCTCTCTCTCTCTCTATAAAAAAATCTGGTGGAACAGGTCGCACAACACACAACTTCCTCTTACCTCAGGTGATCGAAAGTTGTGTTTTGTGCTTGTCACACCAGATTTTCCGTGTCGACATATATTTAGTTTCCGCCGATATATTAGAGTAAAATTTATAAGTATGGGAAAATATTTATATTTTGTAACCATGGTAACCATTTCTCCTATCTTTCCTATTAAGTACTAGAGTAAAGTGGTCTTCAGAATTTTTCACTGGCAAAATGAGAATATACATTTTAAAGAGCATCTAAAAAATAATTGATTTTTGAATTTTAATCAAAATCGTTGCAGCAAATTTTGAGAAAATCGAAAAAAAACTGAAAAAATACATCAGTAAAGTACTAGTACTTTTTGGCCGATTTTGATCAAAAGCTTATTTTCACGCCCTAAGGGGGGTGTCTAACTTAAATATAAAATGTCAACCTCCTAGTTCAATTCCTTCATGGTTTAAATTACACACACAGACAGACAGACCATGTCGCGAAAACCACTTTTTTGGATTCAGGGGACCTCAAAACGTGAAGATCCATCAAAATCTCGATATCGAATTTTTGACATGAATCCAATACTTCCTCTCTCTATATATTAACATATGTATAGAGGTAAGAGAAAGTAAAAAATGAATTTAAAACAATTGGATTAAATTTTGAATTAGTATAATTAAAATGATAATTATTAATTAGTATTCTTTGCATTTATAATATGTGCCAGATTTTAATCTCATTAATGGATAAAGAGAGAGAGAGGTTGAATTTAATAAAATGCGGTGTTGCATTCATTCATATTTATGGCAATAAAGGCTTATTGTTGTTTTATTGAAATCGATTTAATGATTTAGACTAGCTGCTCTACACACTTCCGGCCCGTAATTTTACTTTCTTTTACCCATATATATATGTTAATATAAAGAGAGTATGTTTATAATTTTGTTTTAAGGTTAAGAAAAAAAAATGTACCGCACTGTCAGGAATTAAATATATGTCGACACAAAAAATCTGGTACGACCTGTCACACCAGATTTTCTCTATGTTTATAAATTTTACATCTGAAATTCTAATATATCGGCGTAAGTGTCGACACATAAAATCTGGTGGGACAAGAACAAAACACAAATTTCAATTCCCGAATTGACATTAATTTAGCCCATGGCTTTAAGAAGTTAGTAATTCAAGAAGCGACAAAATCCGTCCAAAATGGGCTGAACAAATAGTTATTTATAATTGTGTAAAATGGTTTGGAATTTTATTGATTTTTATCAAGCCCCCTCCCCCCACCCCCCTCTCCTCCACCTGTGTTCTCGCTCTGGTTTTAGAAAAATTGAATTTCAAAAGATCGAAAAGGGAATAAAATATTCAAAGGCAATTTTTTTAAAAATATTTTTGATGAAATAGAATTTCTATATTAAATGAAATCCTTTTTTTTTTTTTTTATTTAAAAAAGAAAATTTTTCTATTTATTTAAAAATACATATTGTACCTACCAACACCGAGAAATGGTCTATAGAAAAGGTCACTTAAACATAAAATTCTGAGAAATATTTAAATTAATTTATTTTAAAAAGAAAATGATAAGAGTAAATTGATAATCAAAAAAAATGATATTTTTTAATCAAATTGGCAAGAAAATCAAAGTCTAAACTAATTTCCTAAAAAGTGAGTGAGTTAGTATTTAAGTAATTCAAAATTTGTTATTTGACATGAATTTTCGGGTGATATGAGCAAGTTAATAATTAACAAGTCAAAATGCAGAGATATTAAAAAAAAATTGGTTGCTGCTGGAAGTCAGGACAGAAGGACAAATGACGAGGCTGACGTCAGGCGGTGTAGAAATTTTACTATAAAATGCAAGGGACGGAAGACTCGTGAGCTCCATTTTTACAAAGCGCCTTTAACACAGCTCAAAACATAAACAAATCAAGAGCTCAAACTTTTAACCCTATTAAATAATAATAATTAAAACAAATATAAAATTAAAACAATCAAATTCATTAAAAAATAATCAAATTCATTAAAAACAAAATAAAACAAATAATATTTAAAATAAACGAAGAACGAAGAAACGTAGAAAAGGAAGAAAAGAAGAAGGAAGAAAAATACAACAATTAAAAAAAAAAAACAACAATCAAAAATCAACAACCAAAGAATCTGCGAGTTGACTTCCTACACCGAGTCTGACATCCTGATGATCGACATTTCGGTCTTCAAGAAGCTGCCTTCCTCGAGCTGAACAACCACATAGCCGCCGAAGACATCGATCCCGAACTCAACAAATCATCATACATCTCTATACAGATAAGCACTCACTCGATTTTCTTGCCAAATAATAATTATTTAAAAAGAATTTAAATGAACTAAAAACTTTAAAATAATAAAATAATTAAATTTAACTTTAAAATAAATAAATAACTATAATTTAAAAGGACCTAACAATAATAATTTAAATAAATTATATAAAATAATTTCAACGACATTTCGGTAGCAAAAAGGGAATTCTTCAGGCCAAGTGTTCAGTAGTAATAAATTATAATACACGGTTTGAGGAATTCCATAAATTCGATTAACTTCATTTTTTTATTTTTTAAATATTCAAAATTTAAACCGAGGCCATTGAGATTACTTTATCTAAACAAGAGAAACAATTTATATTAATTTGAATGAAATTTAAATAAGATTAATAAAAGGACACACATTATTTTTATAAACCAATTTGAAAGTTAATCCCGAATCGTTATTTTTTTTTTTTCATAAATAAATTGATCATTATAATTAAAATTTATACTTTTATTGACGTAATCAAAACCCAGAGTGCAACAACATTATATTTCAGATAATAATCAGTAATTAATACCATTACACAGGCAACAGGGATTAGGACGATCTGAAGGCCGTAACAATATTATCCTAATCCTATTCAGGGAGTAAAATCTTTGAATAACTTTTCTCTAAAATTTTTTTAAAATAAACATCAAATCATTTTTATAATAGGGAAAAGTCTGTATCAGATCAATATTTTTTTTTTTATTAAATACTCACACTTTTTTCCCTTTCACACACACATAAACTCAGTCTTTTAGGCAACTCAGGCCATTTAAGAACTTAATACGACAACCGTTATTGAATATATATATTTGGGGTCCAGGCATTCTTATTTAAACCATTTGGTATTCAAATGACTTAAATAAAATCATCGGACTGCCTGGGGTCAGAACCCGCAAGGGTAATTATCCCCCCTCCCGAGATTTGAGAAAAATATTTTTTTTTTTTTTTTTTCAAAATAAAATTTTATTTTTAATGTAAAATTTTAAAAATTAATACTTGAAAATTTCATTTGTATATATACCGGGTGTTTCATAATTCAGTTTAACGAGTAAGTTATTTATATTGTAATTTAATTGAAACTGAATTTACACTACACATAGGTTGTAAACTTGAAGGTCATTGTTGACATTTTTATGTTTATATTTGAGGTTAGATTTAGATTTGCATTTGCATTTCGTGTTGACAGTAACCATGAACCGCAAACTAACAACCGAGGAGCGCATTTTCCTTTTAAGGTTGTTCGGACATTAAAGCACTTTGGTAGATTAAAAGCTAATTTTTTAATATGTTATTAATCACTATCACATACGTATAAAATAAAATTTTGAAGCAGATCTGACCCAGGGTTATCGTGTAATTAATTTTTAAAAAATTGAAATTTAACATGTAGCCTATGGGGAATATCGACGAAACGCACACATATCGAATTATATAGGCATCTCTGCATCATTTACAAAAACAAAAAAACTTACATTTTATCAATTCACTTCCGAGGGATACGTTAAAAATAAAATCAAAAGTTTCTGCCCAACGCTTTTAAAGATATTTTAACAAGAAAGTCAAAAAATTCTCAAAAATGACAGCTGCCAATATTTAAAAATAAGGAAGTGTCGAGAGTCAGACCAGCCTGGCAACGTCGCATAAAATAATTCTCTTTTCTCGCTGTCAGTTACATTTTTTTTTCCATTTTACGATATTTTTTCTCGCAAATCGTCCATTGTGTTTAAACTGATTTGCATTAAACATTGTAATATATTAAATAAAATAAAATTGAAGGCTTTTAAGATTTAAAATAGATAGTTGATGAATGCAATGTTGCCAGTTCTATATTACGTGAAAAACTGCTCAAGTCAAAAGTCATTCATTTATTATTTTTGGTAATTAAATTATTAACTTAATCCAATTATAAACTATGATAGGTCACGACTAAATTATAATAAGGAATTTTGGCATTCAAATTTTTAATTTTATTTTAAAAAAAAATTTAGATTCTATTATGACTTACGATCTACTATCCGAACAACCAGCGGCGTAGCTAGCCTTTGAGGGCGGAGGGGCGAAGCTCAACTGGGGCGCCGTTTTTGACCATTTATAATATTCGAATCTCTTTCGAGCTTTTTGTAATTTTTCTCCGGTTTTGTGATATAAAATGAAGAAAAACTTGATTCGCCTTGGGCGGAGGGGGCGAGCGCCCCCCCTTCGCCCCCACCTGGATACGCTACTGTGTGTGAATATGTGTGTGTTATTTTGAGTGTGAATGAGAAAAAAGTGTGAATTTTTTTTTTTCTAAAAAAAAAATTCAATATCAAGGACTATACTATTTAAAAAATAAGAAAAAGATAATTACTTTTTCATAAAGATGCACCATAATAAGTTGGCGAAATTCATTTGAAGAAATCCATTCAGGTGTTGGTTGCTGCTATCGC